>JASAMW010006561.1:0-31552 GCA_030247985.1 Epsilonema sp. ZAB3_2
AGCAGGATACTGGATGGAAGGACGAGAGTTTTACTTGTGGAATGGCTTCCGCGAAGCCATTGATTGTGTGTTTGTGATGTCATTTTTTGCCCATAAAAAGTCACACCGGAGTTATACGTACGGCAATGTGCGGCTGTGAAATTCGCTCACGTTTGCTTGTAGGAAGATGGAAGCTTTACAGCGCAATCGCCGAGATGGGGAGGAGGAGGAAGGGGAGGATGAGGATGATTGGGATGCCAAGATGTCGGCTCTTCTCATCAAACGCAGAGAGAACCAGCTGGCCTATGATGACATGCGGCACAAGCTTCTCGAGAAATACGACGCCTTTTGCGTCGCCGTAAGTCCATTCATCCTCCACGCAAAACTGTGAGAAACTCTGTTTCGCGGTGCTATTCGCTACGTGCGTCAAGAATTATGGGTGATCGCCAGATGACTGCTTGTTCTGTATGACAGTGGGTTGAGTTATGCTGCCGGGGTCTCACCGATCAAAAAATGCACTGAAAAACGGAGAGATAGCCTACTTTTGATTCTTAGCGCAAGTGAATACGAACGAATGTGTACGAATTTGTTTGTTCCAGGTTGGTGCCAATTCTTCAGCGATTACGCATTACTTTGAGCGGCAAGTGGCTACGATCAAGCCTGCGGAATGGGCCAAACTGCAGGAGATGTGCACCAAAGAGAACCAAAAGAAGGCAAAGGAGAAAGAGCTAAGGGAGGAAGCAGTAGTTCAGGAGGGGGACCAAGAGGACAAGGAGAATGTGCCACAGCTCTCTGTTACAAAGGAAGGGAATGTCGATCTCGTGGGTGTTGTACATATTTAGCGTTGTGCAGGTCCTTATTACAAGTTTGTAGCTACATAAAACTGCGCCTTCATTCTTACTGTTTATTGTTTAGTATTTTTACTGGTTCTTTGATACACATAATAGCTTTTGTCTCACTGCTATGTTTTGAGAAAAGTAGCTGTTTGCGTGGTAAAACTTTTTTATTACTGGATTAGAGCAATCGTATGTGCACGTTGATACAGACTTCCATCAGTCTGGCAAAGAAAGGTTGTATGTGTATTTGAGGTGTCCACGCGTCCCTATTATTCGTGCGTCGCGACTCGCGAGTCATGCCATGGATAGTGTACGTTGCTATGCTTGCATATACAAACAGGTAGTTGTGTCTATGTGTAGGGCAGGATGTCTGCTCTATTGTGCGATGCTTTTCCAGCGAAGCATGACCATGTGCCAAGGACAGCGTCCTGCTCAAGCCATGTTATGTTCCATGAATGTGCAACATCAACTGGGGATTGGGGAAGAAGCGGGTTGCCGACCTGATGCTGCATTTCTCCGCTGACTTGTAAACCGGCGCTGGCTCTTTGTGTACAGTAGGTAATAAATAACCGTCCTTGTTACGCACGGCTACACTTTTATTTACATAGCCGCCCCTACTAGCGCACGTCCCCATCTGACCGCACACCTCAATTTCAAACTTTCCTCCCTTGGATATTATCAGGAGCAATTTCTAAGATGATATGATCTGTTTTGACAAAACGATGCCTCATGATGGAGGTCTCATTCATTCTGGAATCGAGACAGTGCTCGACCTGATCGCATTGTACGTACGTACTTTACACTATTTCAGACGAAAGTGTACGGGAATCTGTGTCGGCCGTCTTTTAATCTAAATTTGTCAGCTTTGCAACTTTTTTATTGGTATTTTAAACTTTTCAACCAAAACTGTCATGTGATGGCGGTAGCTGATTGTTGTTCGAAGAGATGCGCATTTCTGGGGCTGGCTCTCAAAAAAGAAACAATGGTGAGTGTTCAAAAATTGTTGACTTTTGCTTTGACAAATTCCGGCGTGCATTGAAGCGAAAATTTCTGTCTCAAATATTTGCCCTTTCATTTTCCACCAGGTGAACTTGGCGCAAGCCTCAACACAGAATAGTACAGTTCAGGGGTGCCAATGAAAGAAAAGCTTTATTGCACCCTGAAAATCCGCAACGGCTCTTGTATTGCCAAAAATTGGCATTTTGACCTTTCCTTTCCTCAGCGCCGTGACCTTTCTTAATTTTATCTTTTGTTGTGTCTGGGTTATTGCCCACGCCAGCTGTTTGCCCTGTCTTTTATCGTATCTTCGCCTGACAACACTGATTGTACTGTAAATAAAAGTGCTACATACCCTGGCTTATCGTATTTTATGGGTAAAATGTAATATGTAAGTAGGACCCTGGCTTATGGCGAAGAGTATCTACTGTAACTTTTCAGAGCTCTCGCGTAGTTTGACAGAGATCCTGGTCAAGCGAGCATAAATCGATCGGTGTATGGACTCATACTGGAGGCCGTTGGTCAATTTTCCAATAGTCGCCATGACAACTTTATGCCAGCTGTCCTGCAAAATGAATCAACTATAATAAGGACATATGTAATCATATCTCCAGCCATTGCCTGCCAGCCAAATTATCGTCAACGCTCCAACCACAGCAATCTCGCATCTGCTCATGTTTTCACTGCTTGTGTTCAATTTTACTCTACTATACTTGGAGAGGCGGCAGCTGCATAATAACTGAGAGCGGCCGTGACTTCAACCACCGAGACAAAACTTTACTATTGTCACACCGCGACCAAACATGTCGCCGCTGATTCTGGCCGAGGTCACGGTCAAGGCGTCACCTTGGACATTTGTCGTCTCAGCTGCGGTCAGTATGGTGCACTATGGCCCAAGCCCACTGGGGAACCGCATTTGGACGCAAACTGGCGCCGTTGGACCTGGACAATCTCTGGTTCAATGACATGTCCTACGTTCAGGAGTTGAACGCAGTTTTCAAGGTGTTTCAAGATCGCTGGAGCATGTTGTACGGCGAACGCACGGGCATTTATCGCGGTCGTCATCTGGTTGATTCAGCGGTAATGGATCAGCCTTTCCGGCTGCGGGTACGGAGCAATGCGAAACATATTCTTTACGGGTTTACAGCGAAGACTGCAATGACCGGACTGGAGGGGACGAACAACGACAGTCGAGGCATGAAATCTTCGTGAATATCACTGCCGGATCCATCTATGCTGCGAGGCACGCGATGGAAACTCTGAGCCAGCTGATGGCTTATGACACTCAGCCTGGATCTCTACAACTTGCTTGCGATGTGCGCGTGGAAGATGGACACAAGTTTCCCTACAGAGGTCTACTGTTCGATGTGTATCCAAACTTTTCTCCCATTCTACAGTATTCGGCGTGTAATCGACGCGATGTCCTACAATAAGTTCAATGTGCTACATATGCATCTGACAGACAGCCATTCCTCCGATTCAAGCTCATGAGACGGCCCAATATGACATTACTTACGGAGCATATGGACCAGATAAAATCTATAGGAAAGCAGAGCTGGAGTTCGTCAGAAGTCTCTGCATCTACAATGTAGGGTGCATCACCTTACACTTTCCTGTACACAATGACCACGTATGACCAGTGTTGTACATATACATGGTGAAGTGACATCTACCATTCTTTGGCAGGACCTGGTCAAGTATGCTCAGTTGCGCGGTATCAGCATCATTCCAGAGATTCAATACTACGGCCCACGTTGGAGCTGGTTGGCAGTGGACTCAGAACTCCACTGCACTGGGCCAAATTCTCATGTGCCTGGAGGAGAAGCGGTGCTGAGGCACCTTACTGTTCTTATCTGAATCCCGCAAATCCATTCACCTACAGCATTCTCAAGGACATATTTCGGGAGATGATTTGGAGTTATTCGAAAAACCATTCGACCCTGGCTCCAACTTCTTCCACATCGGAGCTGACGAGGTGAACTTTGATTGCTGGAAAAACTCGGCGCTGATCAAGGATTGGCTGCATGAAAATGGCATTTGGGTGACGGATAATGATAAGTACCATATTTTTGAGGTCGGCAAATTCATTCAGTAGTTGACGATTGTATTTTTGCAGGCAACGAACGACTTCTTCAGGATTTTTGCTTTACACAGGTACTAGGGTTCCAGAATTTGTACATAGGTACGTACATACGTTACGTAAATCTCCTCAAGCTGCGATGTTCACTGCTGTCGTGGATCGTTTTTGCTGTAGGTTTGGTCGCACTTCGAACGCGAAGTGATGCGCGTGTTGACTGATGTGAATTCGGCGCAAAAGCCATGGACGATTATGTGGTAATAACTGACGCAAGATGGTCGTCTGGATAATTCTGTCTCACAAGCCCAGAGGAGCGGCTTATTGTGGAGTTTTGGGGCAGCGCCAGTGCAGAACAAAATGTGAAACTGCGTTGTCTCAGGAGAAAGTTCCTATCATCGTTGCCAATTTTGATGCCTGGTAAGTTACATCTTGGTTACATTAGGAGTATATAAAGAGCTTAAGAAAACTCCTAGTTACATCGATATTATTCACCATCACTACTATGCTGCCACTCCGTTGTGTACCAACGAAATATTGTACCAGGTATCTGGACTGTGGCGTGGGCAGCTGGGTCCAGGAGAGGCCAAGACTGGTGTCCGTACAATGATTGGCGTCGGATGTACAATAATCAGCTCTATGAGTATCTGCAGGGCAAATGGATGGTGAGTAATCTCGACCAGCGATCTCTCATTATCGGGGGCGAAGGATGCGCCTGGTCAGAGAGCATCAGCAGGAGGTAAGGAAAAGACCCACCAAATACATAGATGGATAGTTGCAACGTAACCAAGAAGCGCGGCCAATTTTTTTAGCAGTGAGAGTCTTGGCCGACCATGCACCGACACGAGAGCTGAAATTTTTACGCAATTCAGTGCAGACGAAGGGAAAAGATAATGGGAATAACATGGGAAAAGAACAAGAGTGAAAAATAGTCTGTACAGTAATTTTGTTGAACGACTGGAACTTGCGCAATTTCGCACTTCCTTGTCGGTCCGTGGTCGGCCAGAGAAACTCTTACTGGCGGAAAAATTTGCCGTGTTTACCAGGAAATGTACGTCTGTGTGCTATGTAGGTAGGGTAGGTGGTATTTTGCATACGTCGGTGTGGTGTAGGTAAAAGGGTAAATAATTGCAGGTGAATATGGATGCCCGGATTTCCGCGGGCAGCTGCGATACGCGGAACGCCTCTGGTCTGATCCCGAGCACGTGCTGGTTGGAAGCGAACGGTCGGATGATGACTACATCGGGATCGGCTGCTTCGTCGCGGAGTGGCGGCTGATACGCTGGAGCCGGAGTACTGTACGCCAGCGAGAAAACGCCTGCATCGTCCCCCCGGCTGATTTCCACGAGTTCGGTGTCAGCAGCACCTGTAAAGATTATCAGTGGGCGAACGCGGTGGAAAAAATGGAAGCGGCCGCATGGCTGCAAGATCAGGCGAAGGCGCGATCGGGCTCCGTCGCCTTAGTACAGTTTACGGTTGGTGGAATCGTCACAATGCTGACGCTACTATTTTCCATGCACCATTCAGTGTGCGCAACATTGTGGAACATTGCATTATTAATGTACGTGTAGTCTACAGTACGTATGTACTGTGATGCACCAATTAAGTATGTGCAGTGCACTGTATGTATTATGTTGTGTTACATACCTACGTGTAGAATCAGGTATGTTGCACATGTTATCTTATCAGTGCCTATAAAGTATTTTGTTGCTCATGCGTTCATGTGCAGTGTAGAGCCTGCCCCGACGAAGCATCCGCAAGCTATTTTCTGACAGGAAAAATACGTGAAGAAACAGAATTGCATTACCGGAATAAATACAAGAAGAACGTATGCCTGCATGCATGCACCGCAGAAAAATACCCGTGACCATGAGCTGGGCTGATGACAGATGGGTGTCCCTCCAGGGACTTCGTACTTATGTAATGTGCATTGTGTACTGAATGTACATATGTACACGCACATTTTGGGATGGGGCAAATATGTGTCAATGACTGATCGGGTATTGCTCAAGCAGAGCTCTTGACATTTGCGTAATTATGGCATTTTTTAGTGGAACATTTCTGACGAAGACAGTGCTCCAGTGTTCATACAATATTTCCCAGTTGGAAACGGAACGCAAATTGGCGATCCGTAGAGAGGACGAATATGGAGAGGAGGGGGGAGAACTTTATCACGGCAACTTGTTCAAGTGTCAATTAGAGTTGGCTGAGCGAGTCAAAACTGCTGCAGTTCGGCCACAAAGGAGCGCGAGGTTTTTCGACGTTTTTTTGCCACCCATTTTGCCCGTTCGGTTACGCGCCGACGTCGACGCAGAGTTAAAATTGCCCCACGGGGTCTGACACTTCACAATAGCGTATTTTCATGAATCGTTTCTTTTTTCATCAACAATCATTTTTCATGCCACACTTAGTACACTACACACATACGTATGTACATAGCCCCCTGGTGGCGTGGCCGTACAAGGTTGCCCGAAAGTTCTTACGCAAACTTTGAGAAAAAACCGTCGCAATCGTGAAACAAGAAATCAGCCCGCCGGCACTGTTTCGGGCTTCTCATTTTGATGCGAAAAGACATCTCAGTGTGCCATAAAACGTTTTTATTTCTCATTTTGCTCTTCTTCTCAGTGCTCGACTCATTAGTGTCTGTGGTATTTTACGCCTTTACTGCGCCTGCGCCGCCGCCCTGTTGAAACTAATAGAAACTCTCCTGTGCCCAGCCGACCCTGATCTGCTTTCATCGTTCATCATGATGCTTGATCGCTTCTTAGGTGTTTCAATTGCTTTTTTGTGCGCTTTCCTTCACGCCGCAATTGCTACAGTATCTCTCACGCAAGAGGGAGCAAACGGAATATTTTGGATCAATTCCACTTTCCACGCAACAGATTTTCAGCTCAACTTCTCCGTCGTATGTACTGAATGGAGAACTTACTGGCAATGGCTGAGCTCCAGCTCACTTGACAAATCGGAACAATCGTCAAGCGGCCTTGACGAAGTATCAATAATAAATTCGACAAATGGAATCAACGATACTGCTATTGAACAGCCAGAGGAGGAAATAATTATTATCGATGATCTGACAGAAGCGGTGGAACTGTTTGGAGGAAACCGTCAGGTGGAATTTATCATGCGAAATCTTTCCCAGTCCATCGGAATTCATCTGCAAGAAATCTGCGGCAATCATTCGCGTGTTTTGTGGATCAATTCGACAAAGGCAGCTAAGCTGCATCATTTCAATGTCGACAGTCCCGTCTGTGTGCCATTCAAATCGAAACAGTCAGGTAAACAATTTTTGGTCATGAGAATTTGTAGCTTCGTTTCGTAAAATGTGTGGTTACGTATGCAACTTTGCTGCTTTTCCAGAAGAGGATGCCGAACGGTCCCTGGAGGCTTTGGGGAATGTGGTTTTATCAGTTGCAAACGATACGAATATTGATGAGCTGACCAATGACAACATAACCGCAGAACTGCTGGCAGCAATAGAGACGGCAGAAGCCAGCACTGAAACTAGGGTGAAGCGAGGCACTGCTCCTGCTGTGATAATGATGGGGAATCAAGGCAGTATTAGAAGCAGTAGCTTCCAACGCCAAGAGAAAAACAAAAGAAAAGAAAATGCCAAACGCATTAATGAGATTTTGAAGTTGGATCAGAGAGGATCATCAGCTAGTAGCAAAAAATCTGGTGTTCCTTCAATGGCGGAGCTTGACAATGAACATTTGAGCTCGGTATGAGAAATTTTAGATCGTTATCGTTCCTGTCAACGTCAAGTGTAGTAGACTGGCTTTGCTGCTTCAGGTTGAACTGAACACCAACGGAACAGAAGAACCAATTTTATACGTGCGCAGTTTCGAAGCATCCGAGGGTTTGTATCTCAACTTGGACGCGGGTCTTTTCAAGCGGCATGAGACTGTAGCAGTATTTCTGCCGAAAGCCTGTCCGGATGGTTTGCGCTTGATCGAGACAGTCAATCTGACGCAATACGGGAAAATCGATACGCCGATTGGTATCAATTTTACGGCTCTGAATTTGACCCAGGCAGAGTTGGAATCACTGCGAAACGAAACGGAAGAAGATCTGCAACTAGAAACAAACGAGACAGGGGGTGAGACGCCTCGAGCCTTGGGTGGAAGCTTCATTCTGCCAATACTCAAAAACGCTCAATACGATAAGAATAGTGCGCCGAGCTTGTTTGAAGGTATGAAAGAAAATACGAATAAGGTATGAAGGTACCTGTACGTACGTACTGTATATGTACTGTGCATGCTGTAGCCTACATTCGCCACGTCATTGACATGAAAAACCTGATAAGTGATGATCATCGTTATAGACCAAGCCTTGAAAGTGCGCATGGGCCTTTACATTGATTCTCTGTCCAACTTCGATTCCCATACAATGGTACAGCAGCTTTTGAGACAGAAAAGTGGCGTATAGTGACATACATAATGGTATAGTGGCGTAGTGTGGCGGCTTCTACCAATGGAAAATTGTGCAATGTTTTCCAGGATTATGAGATGGATATTTATTTGCGCATGGCCTGGAGAGATGTGCGATTGCGCCACAACTTCAGCAGCAGTCCCATCTTGGTCAAGGAAGAAAGTATCCTGGACTCCATTTGGAGACCAGATCCGTATTTCGCAAATGCCAAAGAAGCGGAGTTCCACTTTGTCACATTCCTCAACTTCCTCATGCGCATCTTTCCCAATGGAAAGGTCCTCTATGAAATTCGGTATGTTTGCTACAGATATACATACACAGATTTCGACCAATACTGTATAAAAGGCGGCTGGGGTACGTATGTGTTCAGCAAACTGGTACAGGCTGGTCGAAGTGATTTGATCTTTCAGTATTCGCCTGAAGCCCGCCTGCAACTTGGTTCTCTGCAAATATCCTCATGATGAACAAGAGTGTGCCTTGATCATTCGCTCTTGTAAGTTCAAATCCCTATACAATACGTATTACTTTTGTTACTACACAATGTTTGAAAAATCATTAAGTCACAAGTAAAGTATGTAGAAAGTAAAGGCCTCTGCCTGTACCGTACCGTGTACGTACGTGTACATACCGTATTTTCCGGTGCGTGCCACCCCTCCTACTCTCAGTCATCATTCGGGCGACCAGGACGATTTTGTAGACCTCTGTTTTGTGATGGACCGACACAGCAGTCCATGCCATTGTACAAAGTAAGGCACCGCGCGCGTCATTGCGCCAAAGTACGGTTCACTTATTTAGAAGTAGCCTACATCCGTACTTTGTACATGTAGGTTCATCACAAAACAGAGGTCTGTACAAAATCGTCCTGGTCGACCCGAATGACGACTCGTGGTACGCTTTCCCCCTCTACGCATAGCCCCTTTGGCAAAACATAAAAAATGCCCAATGCATAGCCCATATGTAATATGTATACTGTAGGTGTAGAGTACCGAAGCTACCTATAATCTGGTCATAAGTTACCCACAGCCACTCCCACAAAACTAAGATGCCTAGCCGCCTGCTTGTGGATGCGTTGTACTAGAGTAACCCTGTTTTGACCTCAATTTATAAAACACGTGCTTTTGACCTGAAAAATATGCCTCTATGCGCACCTCTCGAAAACCATAAATTGTGTCCCATACATAGCCCCCTATGCATTGCCCCATCATACAGGACCTCTCAATTTTGCATATATAGCCCCATGCACCAAATAATATGGTACTGTACATCCGCCTTACGTGACATTTTCTTATTTGCAGTCGCCTACGAAAATAATTTGGTGGATTTCGAGTGGTTCTCTTTGAAGAGAGATGCGATCTACAAGAATCAAGATGTGCAGCTACCAGAGCTGTACATCGCCAACTATTATCCGGCTTACTGCGACGGATGGCGACAAACAGGTATGCATATGGTACAGTAGATACTCCATATACGTACATAACATACATAGTTTACGTCGGAAGCACATGTTTTGCAAAGCGACAAGCTAACGACAACGTCTTTAGGTAACTTTTCCTGTCTCAAAGCTGTGTTCGAACTGCGAAGGGATGTGGGTTTCCACGTGGCGCAAACGTACATTCCGACCAGCTTGGCCCTGATGTTCTCCTGGATTGGAGTTTGGCTGCCTTTCGAGTTCATGGAAGCTCGCATTGGAGTGATCATCACCGTACTCCTTACCATGAGCACCGAAGCTGCTAGCAGCACAGCAAGCTTACCTAGTGTCTCCTACCTCAAGGTAATTGAGTTTTTCTTTATCCGATGCAAACAGAAGGGGTGATAGAACTTTTTTTTTTTTGCGAGACCGTACTTCACAGGGTCGGTTGTAGGTGAAACCCACCTAGTCTCCTCCGAACCTTTAACAACGCCCGTCATGGTGGGCCAGTCCAGTGCCGCAAGGCACGACCAACAATGGCCCGAACCAGGGAAGGGCCTGGCACGAAGCCGAACAGCCATCAGCGACCACTGGTCGGGGTGTGCTGACCCGAAGGAAAGCACTGGTGCCTTTAGAAGCCAGCGAGCGGGCGCACCATACTGCCGCTGGGGTTGCCAGTCGCTTTAATCCCACCTGGCGAGAGTGGGAACTCATGACGCAGAGGACGGCAGATCGGACGCAGCCCGTCTTACCGCCTGCGCCACGAGCGCGACGGTGATAGAACTTCTGATCTGACACATTCCGGCAAGTAGGCCTACAAGTTCTGATCTGACATTTGCAGGCAATCGACATTTGGTTTGGCTTCATGACCGGATTTGTATTCTTCACATTTGTTCAAACTTTGTTGGTTGTCGGGTTGGAGAGAAGGGCCAACTTTTTGGTGAGAAAACGATCGTTTAGCATACGTGTATGTGGCATGAAAATAATTCCATCATGATTCTTGCAGGAAAAGTCAGTAAAGAAAGAGAAACGGGCGGATATGTTACATGAGAAGAAGCTGCATATTTTATGCAAAGCTCGACGATATCATAATGTTGGAAAAGTATCAGATTATGCCTGCAGGATATTGTACCCTCTTAGTTTTCTCAGCTTTCTTCTGTATTATTTTCTTGTTGTTACAAGAGGTGAACAATCGTCATGTATTGCAAAACGGAATCTCTGACAGAAGTAGAAGCTAATAAATTTTCATATTTACTGAATTGAATACAGAGTGTCTCAAAATAAACCGAACACTTTTCCGTGCATGTAATTCTGGAACCACACGTTAGATTTTTATTCGGTTCCTTGTATTTAGTAGCCAAGGCTTGAACTTAGATGTGTAAAAAATTTCAGCCACTTAGTCCACATACTTCAGAAATTACGACCGTTTGAATCTCGAAGCTCAAAATCGACGTTTTTCTTTAGTATGGAGAAAAATCTCGGTCTTAATTTTTCAAGATACCCAGTTCCATGCGTTTGCTATGCTGCCACTGGGGATAGTGCATGAGATACATATTTCCTAGCATTTTGGGACATCTTTTTGCTCAGCCGCCTCCGGCGGCTGAGCACTAGAAGTACTTTGCGGTTAACCACGTACGTAGCTCTTATAACACGTGTGTCCCATTTGCACGTGGCTGTGTTGAAGCTTCATCATTGGTAATGATAGAGAAACCTGTACCATTTTAGTGTGTGATTTGACCTGTACCTTTTACTACCTGAACCATCCTTTTACTTGTATAACACATCTGAGTGTCGAACCCCGCCTGGTGTGGTGGTGCGCGGTAACGCTGCCTCTGAGCCATGAGGCCGAAGCAAGTAGAATGGTGAAAACTCCCTTATGAAGGTGGTAGCGCGAGTTGGGCTTGAAAATTGTATACACTGAACCTGTATGTTTAGTTTAACCTGTACCTTCTCCTTTACCTGTACATTGCCCTTAACCTGTATGTATTGTCTTCTGTGGTATGTACCTGTACGTTGACCTGTAGGGTATGTTTAACCTGTATGTATGTGTTGGCACGTCCGTGCTTTGAACACGGGCTAGTGTAGTGCTGCGCGCAAGCGCTACCTCTGAGCTACGACGCTCAAGAAGGTAAAAGTGCTAAAACACCTATATATAGATTCGGTGCGCGCGGGGGTGGTACAGGTTAGCCAATGAACGTTGAGGGGGCATGGCTTACCTGTATGTGAGCTTGCGCGTACGTGTGTGAGGGCGAGTGCCTGCGTGTGTTGTGAAATGACGTCATGTTGCGTAAGCGCGCGGAGTTTGCGTGAGCAGTACAGGTTGCTGGCTGTTTCGTCATTGTGTGTTGTTTTGTTCGCAGAGTGAGGTCGTGTGCTTTTTGTGGTCTGGTAAGTATGTGATTTCGCAATCGTTGGTAATCTGTGTATTGTTTGCTTTGTTGGATGGTCCAGTTGTATTGTGGGTTTGATTGTTATGTACCCTACTGGTCAAAAGTACAGGACATCGCGCTTTTTCTTCCCAACCGCGAACCGGGGGGATCGCGGGTTTACGGCTTTAGAGGGAGATAGTTACCCCCCTCTTTCCTCTCTTCTCTTTTTTCGCAGGCTTAGGATTTTTTATCTTGTGGCTATCTTTTTCCCCCCCCCCCCCCCCTTTTTTTCCCCCCCTTTTTTCCTCCCTCACCCGCGCCGCGCGCAATCCTTACCTTTCCGGTAGTTTTAGTGGTCATTATCTGGAAGCTGGTGGTTATCAAGTTTCAATTGGTCAATGGTGGATTCTGTGGTTCAATTTGTAAGAAATGTTTATTTTATTTGTTTAGTATGTGTTTAACAGAAATTGTTTTAGTATGTGTTTAACAGAAATTGTTTGTTTTCCTTTGCTATTGGTACAATACATGAAGAGTTTTGTATTGTTTTATCTGGGGTTCGGTTGTTTCATTTATTGGTTCATCATTAGCAAAGGGTGAAAACAATTCGTTGTTAGATGTGTTGAAGTTAACCTGTATGTATGGTTCATTTGGTTGGTTTGCTGTGAAAAAGGGAATAAACTAGGATGTGTTTCACCTACATTATATTACAGTTGTTGTCCATGTCATGCGGGAAAATTATGTGATGTTATGTACAGATTTAGTATGTGTAGGCAGTATATGTACATAGATATTTAGTTCAAAGGGTATGCTTTAGGTAGTGTAGGTACAGGTTTGAAGGTATAGATACAGCTTAGGAAAATTACATACAGGTAAAGTATAGGTACTGTACAGGTTTTGTTTTTTGTAGTAGTACAGGTTTAGCATGTGTAGGTGGCATATGAAGATATTTAGTTCAAAGGGTATGCTTTAGGTAGTGTAGGTAGGTACAGGTTTGAAGGTATAGATACAGGTTAGGTTAGTAATACAGGTTGAGCTAGTATGTACGTACAGGTGAAAATTTACATACAGGTAAAGTATAGGTACAGGTTTTAAATAAGTACTACAACACATGGGGAATCGAATGCAAAAAACCGCATCTCAAAATTCCCCTCGTTGAGGAGTTATACATGCCCAACCCTCTACCCATTTTCTGGCGAAAATTAATAAAATGCATTCTTTTTAGGTTCCAGTGGACGCAGCCGGCTGAAATTTTGTACACACATACCCCCTATGCCCTACCTAGGGAAATTTTAGCCTTCTGCCCTCTTCACACTGGAGTTATGGCGTTTTACAGTCAATTTCCATGCAAACTGGGGCTAGATTTTTTTAGGTTATATGCCTATAGCTATTAGATACAGTAGCCGCTCTGAAAATTTTTATCCCTTTAGGTAACCCATTATTGTTTTCGAAAATACAAAAAGAAAAAATTCGGTAGTGGTCCGAGAAAGAGAACGGTCCTCATGATAGTGAAAAATTAGGAAAAATTTCCCGCCTTTTTCTATTATTCAAGATAAATGAGCAATACCACTGGAGCTTCTTCCTAAAAAGTAACCTATCTTATATAGAATTTGATGTAGATTTCAAAAATAAAATTGATTTTCCAAAAAAATTTAACCCTTACCCAAAATTTTCAAAAATATCTAACAATATACTACTTTTGAAAATTATATGCTAGGGGTTAAATTTTTTTGGAAAACCAATTTTATTTTTGAAATCTACATCAAATTCTATATAAGATAGGTTACTTTTTAGGAAGAAGCTCCAGTGGTATTGCTCATTTATCTTGAATAATAGAAAAAGGCGGGAAAATTTTTCCTGAATTTTTCACTATTCATGAGGACCGTTCTCTTTCTCGGACCACTACCGAATTTTTTCTTTTTGTATTTTCGAAAACTATAATGGGTTACCTAAAGGGATAAAAATTTTCAGAGCGGCCGGTACTGTATCTAATGAGCTATAGGCATATAACCTAAAAAAATCTAGCCCCGGTTTGCATGGAAATTGAGTGTAAAACGCCATAACTCCAGTGTGAAGAGGGCTAGAAGGCTAAAAATTTCCCTGCTGGTAGGGTCCCATAGGGGGTATGTGTGTACAAAATTTCAGCCGGCTGCGTCCACTGGAACCTAAAAAGAATGCATTTTATGTAATTTTCGCCTTAAAATGGGTCAGGAGGGTTTGGGCATGTATAACTCCTCAACGAGGGCTAATTTTGAGATGCGGTTTTTTGCATTCGATTCCCCATGTGTTGTAGTACTTATTTATGAACCGAATAGGAAATGCGAAATTTTGAGGGTGTCCGTGAACAATCCACACCAGGACCTTCCTTTCCAAACTAACGTTCTATTCCTTCTTTTTGTTCTCTTACTTTCAATTACAGCCTCTCTAACCTCGTTCATACTCAACTCCTAACTCCAAAGCAATCAAATAGTTCTTCCTCTTTTTTTCCTCCCTCCCCTTCCTATCAATACAACAAATTAACAAACAACCTGCATCACACACACAATACATACATACATACATACATACATACATACATACATACATACATACATACATACATACATACATAACATACACATATAGGTACATAAATGCATATATAACAAATGAATACAGTACACAATCGAAACTTTCACTAAATACCATGTGGCTTCTATTACCAACCTAATCAAAATACTGCAACTCATCCATATATCTATTTCACCTATATCTATACCTTCAAACCTGTACTACTACAAAAATCAAAACCTGTACCTATAGTTTACCTGTATCTCAATTTTATCCTGTACATACCAGCTCAACCTGTATTACCAACCTTATCTTAATATTCAACAAATCTTTTCCTATCACCATTTAACCTGTATCTATACCTTCAACCTGTACCTACACTACCTAAAGCATACCCTCAAACTGTATATCATATACATATTCTACCAACACATGCTAAACCTGTACTACTACAAAAATCAAAACCTGTACCTATAGTTTACCTGTATCTCAATTTTATCCTGTACATACCAAGCAATAGAACAAACCTTATGAAACCTGTATGTACCTGTATGTTCAGCTTAACCTGTACCTTCTCCTTTACCTGTACATTGCCCTTAACCTGTATGTATTTCTTCTGTGGTATGTACCTGTACGTTGACCTGTAGGGTATTTTAACCTGTATGTATGTGTTGGCACGTCCGTGCTTTGAACACGGGCTAGTGTAGTGCTGCGCGCAAGCCTACCTCTGAGCTACGACGCTCAAGAAGGTAAAAGTGCTAAAACACCTATATATAGATTCGGTGCGCGCGGGGGTGGTACAGGTTAGCCAATGAGCGTTGAGGGGGCGTGGTTTACCTGTATGTGAGCTTGTGCGTACGTGTGTGAGGGCGAGTGCCTGCGTGTGTTGTGAAATGACGTCATGTTGCGTAAGCGCGCGGAGTTTGCGTGAGCAGTACAGGTTGCTGGCTGTTTCGTCATTGTGTGTTGTTTTGTTCGCAGAGTGAGGTCGTGTGCTTTTTGTGGTCTGGTAAGTATGTGATTTCGCAATCGTTGGTAATCTGTGTATTGTTTGCTTTGTTGGATGGTCCAGTTGTATTGTGGGTTTGATTGTTATGTAGTTTTAGTGGTCATTATCTGGAAGCTGGTGGTTATCAAGTTTCAATTGGTCAATGGTGGATTCTGTGGTTCAATTTGTAAGAAATGTTTATTTTATTTGTTTAGTATGTGTTTAACAGAAATTGTTTGTTTTCCTTTGCTATTGGTACAATACATGAAGAGTTTTGTATTGTTTTATCTGGGTTCGGTTGTTTCATTTATTGGTTCATATACAAGGTGAAAACATTCTTGTTAGATGTGTTGAGGTTAACCTGTATTATGGTTCATTTGGTTGGTTTGCTGTGAAAAGGGAATCTAGGATGTTTTCACCTACATTATTTTACAGTTTTGTCCATGTCATGCGGGAAAATAGATGTTATGTACAGTTAGTATGTGTAGGCAGTATATGTAGATATTTAGTTCAAAGGTATGCTTTAGTAGTGTAGGTACAGGTTTGAAGGTATAGATACAGCTTAGGAAAATACATACATAAAGCATAGGTACTTACAGGTTTTGTTTTTTTAGTAGTACAGGTTTAATAGATATGAAGAATAGTCAAAGTATGCTTTAGGTAGTAGTAGTACAGTTTGAAGGATAGATACAGGTTAGGTTAGTAATACAGGTGAGCTATTATGTACAGGGAAAATTACATACAGTAAAGTATAGGTACAGTTTTGATTTTTGTAGTTACAGTTTACATGTGTTAGAAATATATCTACTTCAAGGTATGCTTTAGTATGTGTACAGGTTTGAAGGTATAGAGTACAGGTTATTTAGTAATACAGTTTATATGTACAGGTAAAATTACATACAGTAAAGTATAGGTACAGTTTATTTTTAGTAGTACAGGTTTAGCATGTTATACCGGTTAATATAATAGATACAGGTTAAATCATAACAGTAAAAGATTTTCAAATACTAAGATAAGGTTTATACCAATTTACCTGTATCTATACCTTCACTTCCTACACTACCTAAACACCCTAATTTATATATTCTACAAACACGGCTAACCTTCTCTAAAACAAAACCTGTACCTATAGTTTACCTGTATCTCAATTTTATCCTGTACATACTAACTCAACCTGTATTACCAACCTTATCTTAGTATTTGACAAATCTTTTACCTGTTCACTATTTAACCTGTATCTATCTATACCTTCAAACCTGTACGTACACATGCTAAACCTGTACTACTACAAAAATCAAACCTGTACCTATACTTTACCTGTATGTCAATTTTCACCTGTACATACTAGCTCAACCTGTATTACTAACATAACCTGTACCTACCTATACCTTCAAACCTGTACCTACACTACCTAAAGCATACCCTTTGAAGTAGATATCTATATATTCTACCTACACATGCTAAACCTGTACTACTACAAAAATCAAAACCTGTACCTATACTTTACCTGTATGTAAATTTTCACCTGTACATACATACTAGCTCAACCTGTATTACTAACCTAACCTGTATCTATACCTTCAAACCTGTACCTACCTACACTACCTAAAGCATACCCTTTGAACTAAATATCTTCATATGCCACCTACACATGCTAAACCTGTACTACTACAAAAAACAAAACCTGTACAGTACCTATGCTTTACCTGTATGTAATTTTCCTAAGCTGTATCTATACCTTCAAACCTGTACCTACACTACCTAAAGCATACCCTTTGAACTAAATATCTACATATACTGCCTACACATACTAAACCTGTACATAACATCACATAATTTTCCCGCATGACATGGACAACAACTGTAAAATAATGTAGGTGAAACACATCCTAGTTTATTCCCTTTTTCACAGCAAACCAACCAAATGAACCATACATACAGGTTAACCTCAACACATCTAACAACGAATTGTTTTCACCCTTTGCTAATGATGAACCAATAAATGAAACAACCGAACCCCAGATAAAACAATACAAAACTCTTCATGTATTGTACCAATAGCAAAGGAAAACAAACAATTTCTGTTAAACACATACTAAACAAATAAAATAAACATTTCTTACAAATTGAACCACAGAATCCACCATTGACCAATTGAAACTGATAACCACCAGCTTCCAGATAATGACCACTAAAACTACATAACAATCAAACCCACAATACAACTGGACCATCCAACAAAGCAAACAATACACAGATTACCAACGATTGCGAAATCACATACTTACCAGACCACAAAAAGCACACGACCTCACTCTGCGAACAAAACAACACACAATGACGAAACAGCCAGCAACCTGTACTGCTCACGCAAACTCCGCGCGCTTACGCAACATGACGTCATTTCACAACACACGCAGGCACTCGCCCTCACACACGTACGCACAAGCTCACATACAGGTAAACCACGCCCCCTCAACGCTCATTGGCTAACCTGTACCACCCCCGCGCGCACCGAATCTATATATAGGTGTTTTAGCACTTTTACCTTCTTGAGCGTCGTAGCTCAGAGGTAGCGCTTGCGCGCAGCACTACACTAGCCCGTGTTCAAAGCACGGACGTGCCAACACATACATACAGGTTAAACATACCCTACAGGTCAACGTACAGGTACATACCACAGAAGACAATACATACAGGTTAAGGGCAATGTACAGGTAAAGGAGAAGGTACAGGTTAAGCTGAACATACAGGTTCAGTGTATACAATTTTCAAGCCCAACTCGCGCTACCACCTTCATAAGGGAGTTTTCACCATTCTACTTGCTTCGGCCTCATGGCTCAGAGGCAGCGTTACCGCGCACCACCACACCAGGCGGGGTTCGACACTCGGATGTGTTATACAGGTAAAAGGTTCGTTCAGGTACTAAAAGGTACAGGTCAAAAATGGTACAGGATTCTCTATCATTACCAATGATGAGCTTCAACACAGCCACATGTTGAACTTACTCACGTGTTATAAGAGCTACGTACGTGGTTAGCCGAAAAGTACTTCTAGTGCTCAGCCGCCATCAGAACTTGTAGGCCTACTTGCCGGAATGTGTCAGATCAGAAGTTCTATCACCGTCGCGCTCGTGGCGCAGGCGGTAAGACGGGCTGCGTCCGATCTGCCGTCCTCTGCGTCATGAGTTCCCACTCTCGCCAGGTGGTATTAAAGCGACTGGCAACCCCAGCGGCAGTATGGTGCGCCCGCTCGCTGGCTTCTAAAGGCACCAGTGCTTTCCTTCGGGTCAGCACACCCCGACCAGTGGTCGCTGAACCTGGCTGTTCGGCTTCGTGCCAGGCCCTTCCCTGGTTCGGGCCATTGTTGCGTCGTGCCTTGCGGCACTGGACTGGCCCACCATGACGGGCGTTGTTAAAGGTTCGGAGGAGACTAGGTGGGTTTCACCTACAACCGACCCTGTGAAGTACGGTCTCGCAAAAAAAAAAAAGTTCTATCACCCCTTCTGTTTGCATCGGATAAAGAAAAACTCAATTACCTTGAGGTAGGAGACACTAGGTAAGCTTGCTGTGCTGCTAGCAGCTTCGGTGCTCATGGTAAGGAGTACGGTGATGATCACTCCAATGCGAGCTTCCATGAACTCGAAAGGCAGCCAAACTCCAATCCAGGAGAACATCAGGGCCAAGCTGGTCGGAATGTACGTTTGCGCCACGTGGAAACCCACATCCCTTCGCAGTTCGAACACAGCTTTGAGACAGGAAAAGTTACCTAAAGACGTTGTCGTTAGCTTGTCGCTTTGCAAAACATGTGCTTCCGACGTAAACTATGTATGTTATGTACGTATATGGAGTATCTACTGTACCATATGCATACCTGTTTGTCGCCATCCGTCGCAGTAAGCCGGATAATAGTTGGCGATGTACAGCTCTGGTAGCTGCACATCTTGATTCTTGTAGATCGCATCTCTCTTCAAAGAGAACCACTCGAAATCCACCAAATTATTTTCGTAGGCGACTGCAAATAAGAAAATGTCACGTAAGGCGGATGTACAGTACCATATTATTTGGTGCATGGGGCTATATATGCAAAATTGAGAGGTCCTGTATGATGGGGCAATGCATAGGGGGCTATGTATGGGACACAATTTATGGTTTTCGAGAGGTGCGCATAGAGGCATATTTTTCAGGTCAAAAGCACGTGTTTTATAAATTGAGGTCAAAACAGGGTTACTCTAGTACAACGCATCCACAAGCAGGCGGCTAGGCATCTTAGTTTTGTGGGAGTGGCTGTGGGTAACTTATGACCAGATTATAGGTAGCTTCGGTACTCTACACCTACAGTATACATATTACATATGGGCTATGCATTGGGCATTTTTTATGTTTTGCCAAAGGGGCTATGCGTAGAGGGGGAAAGCGTACCACGAGTCGTCATTCGGGTCGACCAGGACGATTTTGTACAGACCTCTGTTTTGTGATGAACCTACATGTACAAAGTACGGATGTAGGCTACTTCTAAATAAGTGAACCGTACTTTGGCGCAATGACGCGCGCGGTGCCTTACTTTGTACAATGGCATGGACTGCTGTGTCGGTCCATCACAAAACAGAGGTCTACAAAATCGTCCTGGTCGCCCGAATGATGACTGAGAGTAGGAGGGGTGGCACGCACCGGAAAATACGGTATGTACACGTACGTACACGGTACGGTACAGGCAGAGGCCTTTACTTTCTACATACTTTACTTGTGACTTAATGATTTTTCAAACATTGTGTAGTAACAAAAGTAATACGTATTGTATAGGGATTTGAACTTACAAGAGCGAATGATCAAGGCACACTCTTGTTCATCATGAGGATATTTGCAGAGAACCAAGTTGCAGGCGGGCTTCAGGCGAATACTGAAAGATCAAATCACTTCGACCAGCCTGTACCAGTTTGCTGAACACATACGTACCCCAGCCGCCTTTTATACAGTATTGGTCGAAATCTGTGTATGTATATCTGTAGCAAACATACCGAATTTCATAGAGGACCTTTCCATTGGGAAAGATGCGCATGAGGAAGTTGAGGAATGTGACAAAGTGGAACTCCGCTTCTTTGGCATTTGCGAAATACGGATCTGGTCTCCAAATGGAGTCCAGGATACTTTCTTCCTTGACCAAGATGGGACTGCTGCTGAAGTTGTGGCGCAATCGCACATCTCTCCAGGCCATGCGCAAATAAATATCCATCTCATAATCCTGGAAAACATTGCACAATTTTCCATTGGTAGAAGCCGCCACACTACGCCACTATACCATTATGTATGTCACTATACGCCACTTTTCTGTCTCAAAAGCTGCTGTACCATTGTATGGGAATCGAAGTTGGACAGAGAATCAATGTAAAGGCCCATGCGCACTTTCAAGGCTTGGTCTATAACGATGATCATCACTTATCAGGTTTTTCATGTCAATGACGTGGCGAATGTAGGCTACAGCATGCACAGTACATATACAGTACGTACGTACAGGTACCTTCATACCTTATTCGTATTTTCTTTCATACCTTCAAACAAGCTCGGCGCACTATTCTTATCGTATTGAGCGTTTTTGAGTATTGGCAGAATGAAGCTTCCACCCAAGGCTCGAGGCGTCTCACCCCCTGTCTCGTTTGTTTCTAGTTGCAGATCTTCTTCCGTTTCGTTTCGCAGTGATTCCAACTCTGCCTGGGTCAAATTCAGAGCCGTAAAATTGATACCAATCGGCGTATCGATTTTCCCGTATTGCGTCAGATTGACTGTCTCGATCAAGCGCAAACCATCCGGACAGGCTTTCGGCAGAAATACTGCTACAGTCTCATGCCGCTTGAAAAGACCCGCGTCCAAGTTGAGATACAAACCCTCGGATGCTTCGAAACTGCGCACGTATAAAATTGGTTCTTCTGTTCCGTTGGTGTTCAGTTCAACCTGAAGCAGCAAAGCCAGTCTACTACACTTGACGTTGACAGGAACGATAACGATCTAAAATTTCTCATACCGAGCTCAAATGTTCATTGTCAAGCTCCGCCATTGAAGGAACACCAGATTTTTTGCTACTAGCTGATGATCCTCTCTGATCCAACTTCAAAATCTCATTAATGCGTTTGGCATTTTCTTTTCTTTTGTTTTTCTCTTGGCGTTGGAAGCTACTGCTTCTAATACTGCCTTGATTCCCCATCATTATCACAGCAGGAGCAGTGCCTCGCTTCACCCTAGTTTCAGTGCTGGCTTCTGCCGTCTCTATTGCTGCCAGCAGTTCTGCGGTTATGTTGTCATTGGTCAGCTCATCAATATTCGTATCGTTTGCAACTGATAAAACCACATTCCCCAAAGCCTCCAGGGACCGTTCGGCATCCTCTTCTGGAAAAGCAGCAAAGTTGCATACGTAACCACACATTTTACGAAACGAAGCTACAAATTCTCATGACCAAAAATTGTTTACCTGACTGTTTCGATTTGAATGGCACACAGACGGGACTGTCGACATTGAAATGATGCAGCTTAGCTGCCTTTGTCGAATTGATCCACAAAACACGCGAATGATTGCCGCAGATTTCTTGCAGATGAATTCCGATGGACTGGGAAAGATTTCGCATGATAAATTCCACCTGACGGTTTCCTCCAAACAGTTCCACCGCTTCTGTCAGATCATCGATAATAATTATTTCCTCCTCTGGCTGTTCAATAGCAGTATCGTTGATTCCATTTGTCGAATTTATTATTGATACTTCGTCAAGGCCGCTTGACGATTGTTCCGATTTGTCAAGTGAGCTGGAGCTCAGCCATTGCCAGTAAGTTCTCCATTCAGTACATACGACGGAGAAGTTGAGCTGAAAATCTGTTGCGTGGAAAGTGGAATTGATCCAAAATATTCCGTTTGCTCCCTCTTGCGTGAGAGATACTGTAGCAATTGCGGCGTGAAGGAAAGCGCACAAAAAAGCAATTGAAACACCTAAGAAGCGATCAAGCATCATGATGAACGATGAAAGCAGATCAGGGTCGGCTGGGCACAGGAGAGTTTCTATTAGTTTCAACAGGGCGGCGGCGCAGGCGCAGTAAAGGCGTAAAATACCACAGACACTAATGAGTCGAGCACTGAGAAGAAGAGCAAAATGAGAAATAAAAACGTTTTATGGCACACTGAGATGTCTTTTCGCATCAAAATGAGAAGCCCGAAACAGTGCCGGCGGGCTGATTTCTTGTTTCACGATTGCGACGGTTTTTTCTCAAAGTTTGCGTAAGAACTTTCGGGCAACCTTGTACGGCCACGCCACCAGGGGGCTATGTACATACGTATGTGTGTAGTGTACTAAGTGTGGCATGAAAAATGATTGTTGATGAAAAAGAAACGATTCATGAAAATACGCTATTGTGAAGTGTCAGACCCCGTGGGGCAATTTTAACTCTGCGTCGACGTCGGCGCGTAACCGAACGGGCAAAATGGGTGGCAAAAAAACGTCGAAAAACCTCGCGCTCCTTTGTGGCCGAACTGCAGCAGTTTTGACTCGCTCAGCCAACTCTAATTGACACTTGAACAAGTTGCCGTGATAAAGTTCTCCCCTCCTCTCCATATTCGTCCTCTCTACGGATCGCCAATTTGCGTTCCGTTTCCAACTGGGAAATATTGTATGAACACTGCAGCACTGTCGTCGTCAGAAATGTTCCACTAAAAAATGCCATAATTACGCAAATGTCAAGAGCTCTGCTTGAGCAATACCCGATCAGTCATTGACACATATTTGCCCCATCCCAAAATGTGCGTGTACATATGTACATTCAGTACACAATGCACATTACATAAGTACGAAGTCCCTGGAGGGACACCCATCTGTCATCAGCCCAGCTCATGGTCACGGGTATTTTTCTGCGGTGCATGCATGCAGGCATACGTTCTGCTTGTATTTATTCCGGTAATGCAATTCTGTTCTCTTCACGTATTTTTCCTGTCAGAAAATAGCTTGCGGATGCTTCGTCGGGGCAGGCTCTACACTTGCACATGAACGCATGAGCAACAAAATACTTTATAGGCACTGATAAGATAACATATGCAACATACCTGATTCTACACGTAGGTATGTAACACAACATAATACATACAGTGCACTGCACATACTTAATTGGTGCATCACAGTACATACGTACTGTAGACTACACGTACATTAATAATGCAATGTTCCACAATGTTGCGCACACTGAATGGTGCATGGAAAATAATAGCGTCAGCATTGTGACGATTCCACCAACCGTAAACTGTACTAAGGCGACGGAGCCCGATCGCGCCTTCGCCTGATCTTGCAGCCATGCGGCCGCTTCCATTTTTTCCACCGCGTTCGCCCACTGATAATCTTTACAGGTGCTGCTGACACCGAACTCGTGGAAATCAGCCGGGGGGACGATGCAGGCGTTTTCTCGCTGCGTACAGTACTCCGGCTCCAGCGTATCAGCCGCCACTCCGTGACGAAGCAGCCGATCCCGATGAGTCATCATCCGACCGTTCGCTTCCAACCAGCACGTGCTCGGATCAGACCAGAGGCGTTCCGCTATCGCAGCTGCCCGCGGCCAAATCCGGGCATCCATATTCACCTGCAATTATTTACCCTTTTACCTACACCACACACGTATGCAAAATACCACCTACCCTACCTACATAGCACACAGACGTACATTCCCAGAAACACGGCAAATTTTTTGCCAGTGAGAGTCTTGGCCGACCACGGACCGACAAGGAAGTGCGAAATTGCGCAAGTTCCAGTCGTTCAACAAAATTACTGTACAGACTATTTTTCACTCTTGTTCTTTTCACATGTTGTTCCCATTATCTTTTCCTTTCGTCTGCACTGAATTGCGTAAAAATTTAACCTCCGTGTCGGTGCATGGTCGGCCAAGACTCTCACTGCTAAAAAAATTGGCCGCGCTTCTTGGTTACGTTGCAACTATCCATCTATGTATTTGGTGGGTCTTTTCCTTACCTCGCTGATGCTCTCTGACCAGGCGCATCCTTCGCCCCCGATAATGAGAGATCGCTGCTCCAGATTACTCACCATCCATTTGCCCTGCAGATTCTCATAGAGCTGATTATTGTACATCCGACGCCAATCATTGTACGGACACCAGTTGGGCCCCTCCTGGACCCAGCTGCCCACGCCACAGTCCAGATACCTGGTACAATATTTCGTTGGTACACAACGAATGGCAGCATAGTAGTGATGGTGAATAATATCGATGTAACTAGGAGTTTTCTAAGCTCTTTATATACTCCTAATGTAACCAAGATGTAACTTACCAGGCATCAAAATTGGCAACGATGATAGGAACTTTCTCCCTGAGCAGAACGGGCAGTTCCATCTGTTCTGCACTGGCGCTGCCCCAAAACTCCACAATAAGCCGCTCCTTGTGCTCGCGCAGATAATTATCCAGACGACCATCTTGCGTCAGCTTACTCGACCACATAATCGTCCATGGCTTTTGCGCCGAATTCACATCAGTCAACACGCGCATCACTTCGCGTTCGAAGTGCGACCAAACCTAAAGCAAAAACGATCCACGACAGCAGTGAACATCGCAGCTTGAGGAGATTTACGTAACGTATGTACGTACCTATGTACAAATTCTGGAACCCTAGTACCTGTGTAAAGCAAAAATCCTAGTAAGTTGTTCGTTGCCTGCAAAAATACAATCGTCAACTACTGTATGAATTTGCTCACCTCAAACATGGCATGATCATTATCCGTCACCCAAATGCCATTTTTATGCAGCCAATCCTTGATCAGCGCCGAGTTTTTCCAGCAATCAAAGTTCACCTCGTCAGCTCCGATGTGGAAGAAGTTGGAGCCAGGGTCGAATGGGTCTCCGAATATCTCCATCATCTCCCGAAATATGTCCTTGAGAATGCTGTAGGTGAATGGATTTGCGGGATTCAGATAAGCACAAGGAGGGCCGAAGCACCGCTTCTCCTCCAGGCACATGAGAATTTGGCCCAGTGCAGTGGAGTTCTGAGTCCACTGCCAACCAGCTCCAACGTGGGCTGGAGCATCAATCTCTGGAATGATGCTGATACCGCGCAACTGAGCATACTTGACCAGGTCCTGCCAAATAACGGAGTATGTCACTTCACCATGTATATGTACAACACTGGTCATACGTGGTCATTGTGTACAGTAAAGTGTAAAGTGATGCACCCTACATTGTATGGTACAGTACTTCCTACTACCTCAAGCTCCGCTTTCGTATAGATTTTATCTGGTCCATATGCTCCGTAGAATGTCATATTGGGCTGTCTATCAACTTGAATTGGGAAGGAATGGCTGTCTGTCAGATGCATATGTAGCACATTGAACTTATTGTAGGACATCGCGTCGATTAGATGCCGAATACTGTAGATGGGAAAAAAGTTTCTAGACACATCTAACAGTAGACCTCTGTAGGGAAACTTGGGTCCATCTTCCACGCGCACATCGCAAGCAAGTTGTAGAGATCCAGTCAGAGTGTCATAAGCCATCAGCTGGCTCAGAGTTTCCATCGCGTGCCTCGCAGCATAGATGGATCCGGCAGTGATATTCACGAAGATTTCATGCCTCGACTGTCGTTGTTCGTCCCCTCCAGTCCGGTCATTGCAGTCTTCGCTGTAAACCCGTAAAGAATATGTTTCATCTGTCCGTAGAATCTGGAGCCGCTGGAAAGGCTTATCGATTACCGCTGAGATTACCAGATGACGACCGCGATAAATGCCCGTGCGTTCGCCGTACAACATGCTCCAGCGATCTTGAAACACCTTGAAAACTGCGTTCAACTCCTGAACGTAGGACATGTCATTGAACCAGAGATTGTCCAGGTCCAACGGCGCCGTATTGGGTCCAATGACCGTGGTCCCAGTGGGCTTGGGCCATAGTGCACCATACTGACCGCAGCTGAGACGACAAATGTCCAAGGTGACGCCTTGACCGCGACCTCGGCCAGAGTCCAATGGCTGACATGTTTGGTCGGCGGTGTGACAATAGTAAAGTTTTGTTGGTGGTCGGAAGTTGACGCCGTCTTCAGCTGATGATGCAGCTGCCGCTGTCCAGTATAGTAGAGTAAAATTGAACACAAGCAGTGAAAACATGAGCAGATGCGAGATTGCTGTGGTTGGAGCGTTGACCATAATTTGGCTGGCAGGCAATCGCTGGAGATATGATTACATATGTCCTTATTATAGTTGATTCATTTTGCAGGACAGCTGGCATAAAGTTGTCATGGCGACTTCAAAAAGTGACCAACGGCCTCCATATAGTCCATACACCCGATCGATTTATGCTCGCTTTTAGCTGACCAGGATCTCTGTCAAACTACGCGAGAGCTATGAAAAGTTACAGTAGATACTCTTCGCCATAAGCCAGGGTCCTACTTTTACATATTACATTTTACCCATAAAATACGATAAGCCAGGGTATGTAGCACTTTTATTTACAGTACAATCAGTGTTGTCAGGCGAAGATACGATAAAAGACAGGGCAAACAGCTGGCGTGGGCAATAACCCAGACACAACAAAAGATAAATTTGGGAGAGGTCACGGCGTCAAGGAAAGGAAAGGTCAAAATGCCAATTTTTGGCAATACAAGATCCGTTGCGGATTTTCAGGGTGCAATAAAGCTTTTCTTTCATTGGCACCTATGAACTGTACTATTCTGTGTTGAGGCTTGCGCCAAGTTCACCTGGTGGAAAATGAAAGGGCAAATATTTGAGACAGAAATTTTCGCTTCAATGCACGCCGGAATTTGTCAAAGCAAAAGTCAACAATTTTTGAACACTCACCATTGTTTCTTTTTTGAGAGCCAGCCCCAGGAATGCGCATCTCTTCAAACAACAATCAGCTACCGCCATCACATGACAGTTTTGGTTGAAAAGTTTAAAATACCAATAAAAAATTGCAAAGCTGACAAATTTAGATAAAAGACGGCCGACACAGATTCCCGTACACTTTCGTCTGAAATAGTGTAAAGTACGTACGTACAATGCGATCAGGTCGAGCACTGTCTAGATTCCAGAATGAATGAGACCTCCATCATGAGGCACCGTTTTGTCAAAACAGATCATATCATCTTAGAAATTGCTCCTGATAATATCCAAGGGAGGAAAGTTTGAAATTGAGGTGTGCGGTCAGATGGGGACGTGCGCTAGTAGGGGCGGCTATGTAAATGATGTAGCCGTGCGTAACAAACGGTTGTTTATTACCTACTGTACACAAAGAGCCAGCGCCGGTTTACAAGTCAGCGGAGAAATGCAGCATCAGGTGGCAACCCGCTTCTTCCCCAATCCCCAGTTGATGTTGCACATTCATGGAACATAACATGCCTTTAGCAGGACGCTGTCCTTGGCACATGGTCATGCTTCGCTGGAAAAGCATCGCACAATGAGAGCAGACATCCTGCCTGACACATAGACACAACTACCTGTTTGTATATGGAAGCATAGCAACGTACACTATCCATGGCATGACTCGCGACGCACGAATAATAGGTACGTGTGCAATATTGTCAAATACACATACAACCTTTCCTTGCCAGACTGATGGAAGTCTGTATCAACGTGCACATACGATTGCTCTAATCCAGTAATAAAAAAGTTTTACCACGCAGGCAGCTACTTTTCTCAAAATATAGCAGTGAGACAAAAGCTATTATGTGTATCAAAGAACCAGTAAAAATACTAAACAATAAACAGTAAGAATGAAGGCGCAGTTTTATGTAGCTACAAACTTGTAATAAGGACCTGCACAACGCTAAATATGTACAACACCCACGAGATCGACATTCCCTTCCTTTGTAACAGAGAGCTGTGGCACATTCTCCTTGTCCTCTTGGTCCCCCTCCTGAACTACTGCTTCCTCCCTTAGCTCTTTCTCCTTTGCCTTCTTCTGGTTCTCTTTGGTGCACATCTCCTGCAGTTTGGCCCATTCCGCAGGCTTGATCGTAGCCACTTGCCGCTCAAAGTAATGCGTAATCGCTGAAGAATTGGCACCAACCTGGAACAAACAAATTCGTACACATTCGTTCGTATTCACTTGCGCTAAGAATCAAAAGTAGGCTATCTCTCCGTTTTTCAGTGCCTTTTTTGATCGGTGAGACCCCGGCAGCATCACTACACCCAGTGTAAAACAGAACAAGCAGTCATCTGGCGATCACCCATAATTCTTGACGCACGTAGCGAATAGCACCGCGAAACAGAGTTTCTCACAGTTTTGCGTGGAGGATGAATGGACTTACGGCGACGCAAAAGGCGTCGTATTTCTCGAGAAGCTTGTGCCGCATGTCATCATAGGCCAGCTGGTTCTCTCTGCGTTTGATGAGAAGAGCCGACATCTTGGCATCCCAATCATCCTCATCCTCCCCTTCCTCCTCCTCCCCATCTCGGCGATTGCGCTGTAAAGCTTCCATCTTCCTACAAGCAAACGTGAGCGAATTTCACAGCCGCACATTGCCGTACGTATAACTCCGGTGTGACTTTTTATGGGCAAAAAATGACATCACAAACACACAATCAATGGCTTCGCGGAAGCCATTCCACAAGTAAAAACTCTCGTCCTTCCATCCAGTATCCTGCTTTGGTATGACTTCATGCGCAATTGGACGACCGTACGGCCACACAACACGAAGCAACTCAATTCACCCATCCGAAATGCATGCTTACGCTTCCAGTTCGTCTCTCTCCTGTGCCAGCTGTTCGAGTTTGGCCAAGTTGCGCGCGTCTTGCTTCTCCAGACGAGCCTGTCGACTGGTGAGCAGCTCCTTCTTTTCGCTCTTCGCCATCTTCTCCACCTCCACCTTGCGGCCAAGACGAGAAACTTCCTCCGTTCGCTCAGCCTTCACTTTCTCCTTTCCCTCGTATTCCACCTGTACAAGAAGAGCACCGATGGCACTTACGAAGAAGTAGGCAGGCAACAGTAGTTGGTGGTAAATTCCTAGAATAGCTGACTGTGCGGTGTTAACTGTTAAACCGGGGGTCGGGCTATTTGGTGGGTAGGAATATTATTCGGCTTCAGTACAATACGTAGGTGGCCGTGTTTATTCCGAATTACTGTTTTGTACCATTTCTTTCTCGCACTGTGACAAATCTGTCATGAGCCCTTCCAGTTGGTCGGAGATTCCCTGCAGCATCGCCTTTCTCTCGCTCATCTCCTTCAATTTCTCATTCATCCCATTCCGATCTCTGCAATCAACACCAACCAACAGATGCAGTGCCGCCGTCCGCAGCAGTTGCTTGCTTTATCCACCATATGCAGTAAGGCGATTGGGTTGGTCGATGGCGACCCCGAGGTATTCAGTGAAAGTGTGGATCGGTGTCTGCGGGGCTGTCGACCTTCCTCAATCATCTGGGAGCGGAAAAGGAGCGAGTGAAAAGAAGAATTGACAACGAATGACGTCGACGACCTCACAGGCACCGATCCAAACTTTCACTAAATGCCGCGGGGTCGCCATCGACCAACCCAATCGGCTTACTGCATATGGTGGATATGTCCAAACTGTAGGAAACCAGGTTCACGCAACTGAACCAGACAATACGGTTATCGCAACTATAGCGCGGTACATACATGTACGTACTTGTTGATCTGAGATATAGTGCTCTGCATCGTAGTGATGACGCCCTCCAGTTTCTCGGGCGAAGTAACGAGTTGCTCTTTCAATTCTCGGATCTCCGCGTCCAAATCAGCCTCCTCCTTTGCCTCCTTCGCCTACACAACGCTCAGCAACACGTAAAATAACCCACACTATGCCCCAACTGAATTCCAGTACGTAAATAATAGTAAGTAGCACAGCACCAAGCAAGGTGCTCTCAAAAGAGAGCCCTACCGAGTGAGCACAGCTTTGTTGGAAACATGCATTGGAAGTACGTATACATAGTATACTACACAATCCGTGTCGGCAGGCACATCAACTGCGTATTGTGTACGTACGTATATGTACAACGGCAACTTACGTCCAGTTCTTCTAAGGCCTCGAGCTTAGCCTTCAAGCTCTCCGATGTTTTGCTGTCCTGATTCTGAAGGCACCATTCATTGCATTCTTACTACTCATTCATCAGCTCAGCTTTAAAGGGGAACTTTTTGCGGAAAATTTGGGGTAAGCCTGCATGCTTCATTAGATAGAGCATAAAAAGTGCTTCAAAACGCACCAAGTCCCATCCCTCTACGTTGCGTCGTTCTTGAGTTACAGGCAGAACACTGATCTGTGAACGGGAAATCGCACGCCAGAGCATGTAGCGCGATAACCATTACACAGATCGAAGTAATTTTTTTTCCACCATGTGCTCCGTGTGGTGTTCTACCTTTTTGTTTTATAAAGTTTTGCTGTATCTTCACTGCCTGCGGCATGGGAAGCCAAAAACCGTGTGTCATTGCGCAGTTTAGCACATAAAAAGCATGGATTCAAGTAGTCCATGGTGATTTTACATCAAAAATGGCGCCATGTTACATTTGATTTTCTCCTCATGCCCTTTTATCTGTACATTTCTCTTTTGACTACTGCGAAAAATTTTACCATGGACTACTTGAATCCATGCTTTTTATGTGCTAAACTGCGCAATGACACACGGTTTTTGGCTTCCCATGCCACAGGCAGTGAAGATACAGCAAAACTTTATACAACAAAAAGGTAGAACACCACACGGAGCACATGGTGGAAAAAATTACTTCGATTTGTGTAATGGTTATCGCGCTACATGCTCTGGCGTGCGATTTCCCGTTCACAGATCATTTGTGTTCTGCCTGTAGATTGAACGACGCAACGTAGAGGGATGGGACTTGGTGCGTTTTGAAGCACTTTTTATGCTCTATCTAATGAAGCATGCAGGCTTACCCCAAATTTTCCGCAAAAAGTTCCCCTTTAAGTACGCTGACCGACACAAGAACAAGCGCATGCATGTACTGTA
>JASAMW010006564.1:0-54538 GCA_030247985.1 Epsilonema sp. ZAB3_2
GTACATTTGTTGATTCTTGTCTTACCTGTGGGATAAGAAAAGGTCACAGTAGGAGGGATAAGCCTAAATTGAAAACAATTGAAGCTCCCGCCAAACCAATGGATGTGGTGGCAATGGACATTGTTAGCCTGCCCCTTACCTATAGAGGCAACAAGTATGCACTTGTGGCCACTGATATGTGTTCTGGTTTTGTGATGGCTGAACCCATGCCAAACCAAACAGCAGAAGAAACTGCGTATGCTTTTGCTTATGCAGTAATCACCAGGGGTACACCTAAAAAGGTACTCACAGATCAAGGCAGCCAATTTACGTCTGCCCTGCATTCATTTTTGTGTAGTGCACTAAAAATTACACAATTATTCACAACTACATTTCATCCACAGTGTGATGGACAAAGTGAACGCAATAATAGAACAATTATTGATCTTATTGCTAAATGTTGTGAGACGCGCGCCCAAAATTGGGACGAATGTCTGCCGTTTTTAGTAACGGGGTATAATTCACAATTACACACACGGACGGGCCATGAACCATTCATTGCCATGCATGGTAGAGAAAATTTCTTTCCTTCTGAAAGTCCGTATAGCTTACCTGCATGTGTCATATATGACATGGATGCACCTGATTCTGTCACTGAAACGAGAAAGAATCTTGAAGCAATCTGGCAATCGATGGCTGTTCATTCATCCAAAGAGAAAGCCAAACAAAAAGCAGCTAATGATAAGCATGCTAAAGAGCTATCCCTTAATGTGGGAGACGAAGTTTGGGTTTATTCTCCGGGCATGAAAAAGCACAAGAATTACCCCAATTATAAAGGGCCGGCAGTCATTCAAAGTCTGTCCGACACCAACGCCGTTGTACGTTTTCGCTTACCTCATGATAAGTGGTCTTTCAAGCACAAAGTACATCGGGATAAATTGAGTAAAGTAGCACCAGCTGCCACTGGCGCTCAATCATACATGGGAGGGGATAAAGATGCATTACCTTTACCTTCCATTGATGGGCAACAGCCCACTCATCCTCCTATACCGGCCCCAAGGCTCAAACGCAAAGCCGATGAACCGGCGCCCATTCTCAAAGACTCTCATTCATCAGCCGGCGCTGATGCTTCTCTCGGGGAGGAGGAGGAGGAGAGGGGAGAAAGTGAGACTGGCAAGGGGCCCAATAAAAATTTTTCGGATTTTTCTGATTTATCAAAGTTAGAAATTCCTGACGAATATTTCAAGTCAGGGAGTAAATCCAAGAAAACGACTTTCTCCAAGGAGGCTAATACTACGTACCTCTTTGATGAGGAGTCACCTGTGAATAGTGAACCTGTAATTGAGCTATCACAGCAACCGGAGTCAGATCCGGCATATAGAAGCAATAGAACTAAGTATAATCTGCGTTCTAGTCCTTCTTCGCCTGATATTTATTGTGCTCATGCTTCTGCGCTTGTTGAAGAATTTGAGCTACTTGGTTGGTTGGTTGTTGTTGGTTGGGAAGACCGGCCAGCATCACTGCGTTTTTAGGCGCGTGGGTGCTGTGCCCTGGGCAAAATAACAGCCTCACAGCGCAAGCAAGGCAATACATGGGTATAGAGTGGAGTGGAGGAACCTCCTAGTGAAAGCTGCATTGCTACAGATGAAACCACGCTGGAAACACAAAACCTATTTAGTTCGAAAATAGTCACGCTAAGGTGGGTCTTACTACACCGTATCTTTCGCTTGACTGAGCAGGATCCAGACGTGAGAGAGCAATCACTACTGCAGCGCTTCTCATACTGCATGAACATACACTGTAGTTTGTGAAGAGAACTGGAAGTATTGTGCCTGAAACCGCTCATAGCACACTCAACACAACACCAATTCCCAGCACTAGAGACAAGTTTACAACTTTGCTTGCGCTGCAAGGACTGGTACTCAGTCCAGGGCCCGAAGGCCGGGGGTCCAGCTACACCCAGGACCGAGGTCGCTGGGTGAGTGGACTAAGGGTGCATCCTTCCTCAGTAATCCGGTGGGGCAATCCGCCAATCCCCACCGGCTAGCAGCACCCCCACGAGCAGGGACCTCCGACTTGCGACGGCGTTGTCAGCGGAGAGGGGACGTCAGGCTCTCATCGTCTCTCTTCGGTGAGACTCCTTCCTGATCGAGGCTCACATGGCAAGCACAAGGCTCATCCGCCACGGCCGGCCTAACATGCATAACGGCATGTTGAGGCACCCCCTGAGGATGCGTAGGTGCCAATTTGAGCTACCGTACTAGATAGGCCTTACCCTATATGTACACCCTCTGCGCTCTCTTTGCGTGTTGCGAGTACGTTTTTTGTACATACGTGCCTTTATTTTGGCGCGTGCTAGTATGTACAGGCACCCAACAGTGCATACCAGCAGTGCATGTGATAATGGGATCATGTATGCATATATAGTATGTACCTATTGTGTATGCTTGTCTATGTACCGCATTATCACATGTACACGCTTGTATGTACACGCGTATACTTTAAGTGTACGTATGTACAGTACATACCCACTGCTATAGTGGATAACACTGTGCACGTATGGCCATTACGTGTATACATGTGTGTGTTTGTTGTAGATTCAAAGCATTCATTTGCGGCGAATTTTGGAGAAGATTATCAGCGCGGGCTTGCTCCTTCGCGACAAGCGGCAGTGTCGCCGTATCCCTCAACGGATGATGCGACTCTGCAGGAGAGTAGTGGGAGAAGACCTTTTAGGCCTACCGCTTTCTCCCTGGAGATGGACTGGCAGACGACGCAGTACCATCATCCGCATCTCCCTGCTGCAGGTTGGATGAGACCACCTGTGGCAGCGACTTACTGTCTATGGGGTTTACCCCCCAAGCAGATATGCTCATCCACTGTCTTATCCACCAAGTTCAGTGGGACAGCATCCTGCTGCACAGCAGCAGCAACAGCAGCCACAGGCCATGACGCCGGCCCAGGAAAAGGCTGCATTGAAGGCGCGCTTGCTGGAGCTAGAGCAGCAAGAAGCAGCCGCCGCCACTGGAGGCAATGACCCCAGCAGTGGCAGTACATCAACGCCTCAAGCAGGTAATGCTGCAGGCACTGGTGTAAGTTCCCAAGCCGGAACTGGCGGGAACACTCAGCAACCTCCTGCACCTAAGCAGTAGAGGCATGCACACGACTACCGTGAGGTAGCGTGTCATGATAAAGAGAAAAACGGCGCCTAGGACCCAATGGTGCCCAGGAGATTGATCCAGTGATCCAGGGAAACCGGACGTATAACTGCTGGACGGTCTTCTGCTCCATATGGCATAAAAACCAATGGAGGGGCAACGGGATTTTGCACGGGAGTCGCTGTGCCTCGCCCTTAGTGGTTTTTCCCGTTGGGGCCATGCCCTTGGGGTATGCCCATTTTTAGCTGTACATATCAGAAGCCGTCACACACAAGCCAATTGATGTGCTTCTTAGATTAGGTGCCATTTATGTATAAAATAGGTGTGTATGTAGTGGCTCCCTCCGCGCCAAGTACAATACTGTACAACAGGTAATTTTCGGACGCACTTCATTTTCGGACAGAGAGAGGTCGACTGGTTCGGACCCATTAATTTTCGGACGCAAGGTCTGGCAGTTGCCATACGGCGGCAACTTGTACGTACGTACGTACGTATGTATGTAATGGTCCGCAAGGAAGCAGGTGTGTTGGTAAAGTAAAGTACTACTAAAATACGTAGTTGTTGTGCGCTTGTTTATGCATCATTCTTGTACTCTATGCAGTGGTAGGTATCAGTAAAGAAAAGATACATTGTGTTGATTTGCAGAAAAATTTTTTAACATACAATAAGTTCGGACCCATTAAATTTCGGACGCTATTTGTCCGGTCTGAAGTCCGAAAATTAAGTGAGTCCGAAAATTACCTGTTGTACAGTATGTATGTAGGTATGTATATTACTATGTATGTATAATTGTAAGCTAAGAGTAGGATTATATTTTAGAAAATATATCAGAGTTCTATTTTTAGACAATTATACATGATTGTAATTTATTTATTTATTATTATGTATGTACATGCGCTGCGGATCCATGAAGGGAGTCAACCGCCATTTATCTACATCCACCGCAAGCCGTCCAATTTCTGCGCCCCGCTGGCCGGGAGAATTACACTGCTATGCGTGCGCCGCCGCCGCATTTACGCGAGTGAGGAAGAAAAAGGAAGGAGAAGAAGCGCCTGCGCCTCGTCGGCACAACCGGAGCTGTGATGTCCCTCGATGAACATCCCTTTCAACGCCCGGTCCCACGCTTCCCCCCTTGTCCCCTTTTTCCCCTCTGGTCCGGAAATGTCCCGTTCCCTTCCCCACAGCTCCGGCGCCCCCTTATCCCATTTGCAGTGGTGGTTCGCCTTCACTACTATCTATTCCTGATGAACAATAGTACTACCTGCGACCGCCCCCATATTCTCCTGCAACTACTTCATATTCTGAGCCATCTCTACAAGAACTCTTTCTTTATTTGCAACAGTACTACCAGCGGTTCGCCTTTCTTTACCTGCACCTACATCTACAACAGCTACTGAGATTTATTGACAATTTCAACTGGACTGCAACAGCAACCCCACTGCACTGCCCCCGTGTCGGCGAGGCTCCAAGAACTATCAGCACTCCGCAGGCGCGAAGTAGTGGGAATCCAGCAGACTGTAATTTTGTCGAGCGCCTGCCTCCACTCTGCACCACCAGATGGCGCTTCCATTTGGAACTGGTTTCCAGCGCGCGGCGAGCGCACTTCTCTTGGAGTTGGCGGCGGCCAATCACGAGCGAGGAGGCGGGGCGAAGACCCTTCTTTTTGGACTTGAATGACGGCGTTCCCATGCGCATCTGTGTCGCGGCGGTTTCGCCCGATTGTTTTATCGTGCCTTCACCATTACATGTGTTGTAAGCGTCTATGCTTCATCATAGGGCGGAGGGGGCATGATTTGAGCCCAATTTGATTCGTTTCGGCTTCGGCCTCATCTTTTGGGAATAGAAGGCTTGTGTGTGGTTGTGTCGCCAAGTCTTGCTCAAGTTTCAGCAGTTTACTACCAAGTTTCAAGTACGTACATAGGTACGTACACGTACATGCTGTACGTGTACGTACACAACATCCAAACTATAATAAAAGTAATTTCCGCTTTATTTATCTTGATTTGTTTGTAATAGTGTTCTTCTTCTCCCGTCGTCCCGCCGGCCGGAAATTCATTCTTCCGTGCCGGTAGATCGGGCTCAGGGCGCTACCAGCGTTCCTTCTTTGGCTTTTGTTGTGTCTGCGACGGGTTGGTACGCACGGGTGTTGACCTGCGCTCCTGCTGCTGGGATCACCGGGCATTCGGCCTGTATCCACTCGAACCGTCCAGTGTGGCCGAGCTGGGAAGGTTTAGACATGAAGACCAATAGTAAAAGCTTCGAAATTCTTCTGCAGTAGTCCCATTTGGAAAAAATCTTCGTAGGTTGAATGTGTACCATTTCTTTGGCTGTCCAATGAGGAAACCCAGGGGGATACACTTTAAGCACAGAAACGTTGGTAATGAAAGCACGAACAAATTCGGGGTAGCTTAGTCGGTAATGTTTTTGAAGGGCAAAGTAGTCGTAAGCCGAGGCGAAGACCGTCGCTGGATCCCGCAGAATTGTGATGAAGACGCCATTTGGAACTGCTTTGTGCATCTCGGAAAAGTTTGCTGCACCGTGGAAGCATAGAATATCTACGGGCTGCAAAATCAGTGACTCTGCTGGCACGATTGCTGAAGCGTACGTACACATAGTGCAAGAAACAAACCGTGTGTCACCCGAGACAAATTTGTTCCACCCGGTACTACGATATCCTTGTTGAAATGGAATCTTTTATCATTTGTCACGTAGCGGTTCGCCAATTTTGCAGGTGGAAGTCCAAAGGTCAGGCCATGCTTTTCGCCGTATCTATTACACACAAAACATACAGTATGTACAGTACAGTGTTTTACCTATACGTAGAGTTGACTATCTCGAACGTATCACAATCTCAATGGCAACTGCATGGCAACTCGAAACGGCTGCTGCAACACTTGGTATGTAAACCTACAGTAGGTAGAAATTGTCGATACCGAAAAAGGATATTTTGTACGGCGGAGCTTCCTGTTTTGTGCGTTTTGACAAAAACCACCTGATGTACAGGCTGCAGGTCGAACCATTGGTAATAGTATCAGCACTTTTTCCAGTTACGCTAGCTTGAATAGTGGCATCATATTTCGACTCTTTCTCTCTAGGACGATCATCAATTTTTTCGGTAGACGAGATGTTCTGCTTCTTCAGCAGAAGATTATCCTGACGTGGCTGAACAATACACGGTCATGAATTGTTTACATTAGCCCTTTGTTACACAAAAACTGTGTTGAGAATTTTGTACCTCCGCATGGTCGTAAATGCGTGTATGATAAGACGTGAAGATGCGTGTCCGATAAGACGCGAAAGTAAGCACTTTGAGCAACAGATAACCCAGGAGCGTACAGTACAGCACAGCGCACACAGTGAGTGCGAATGCCAAGATCCGTTGCTTGAATAACCTGGCGGCAGTCATTTTGTTCTCTATTTCTAAGAAGCGTATTTACCGGTGCATAACTCTGTACCGCTCTGTACTCTGTACCTCTGTAGCGCACTACTGAATAGTGAGTTTTCCGGATGGCAAGTTAAAACTGACTTAGATACAGCTATAGTTCTCGAAACAATGAAAGTAACGATTTCCGCAGATGTTCCGGCTTTTTTGCGTGCTTTTAATCCTATATTACGAAGTTACGGACTAGGATACAATGACTTGCTAAATATTGTCACAGAAACAAACTACTTTATCGCCACACCAGTTATAAATTATATACATTACTACAATACCAAGAATTTTACCCTTTGGTTTTATATCCCGTTCGCATGTCAGCAAGTTTTTTTTATCAAGCTGCGTTCAACTGGGAATGCAAAACTTCAGCATTGTGTTGTAATGTTTTGTTAGCTTTCAGTAGTGACACTGCTACTTCGCTGCATTGCACTGCTGTTTCTGGCACCTCCACTAGGATGTGATCCAGCTGTGTCATCGTCAGCAGATTTTCTCCTCTGGTGGTGTGGATGCTGATGAACTTGATTCGTATTTCTGCTGCTACTTCGTCCTACAGCACTATTGCTAACGACAATGGACTCGTAGGGAGGCGGTGGAACTTCGGGGGAATTTCGTCCTTCCCTGCTCGCCAGCTGGTCGCTGTCACTCTGACCTGTGGATGCACTGGTGGAAGTCGTACAGTCTCCGTAGGATGGGGGAACTGGGAAGACGTGTGGTTTTGCAGTCACCTGGAAAAAGGCAGCGACACCAACGTATGTGTACATACCGTAGCAGGGTATGGGTAGTTGGTACATACATTCATACATACATATCAGAAATCTGATAGGGGGGTTTACACACTTTCGGCTACCCGTCTGTACTTCTGCATAGGTAGGTGGTGGTGGATCGTGATGTGAGGCGGTGGAAGCTGCGGCTGGAGGGAAGAGCGTGATTGCAGCTGGGGATGTTTGGTACATGGCTACTGGAATGACCAGATGACCAGCGTGTTCCGTCGCCGAGCCGCCTGCTCCTGCAGCTGCACGATGGTGGTGTGGCTGGGTGTAGAGACGTCGCAGCTGCCACTGTCTCTGCCTGCGCCAGTAATTGCAACCGGCCAGACATGTGGCCATGGCCACGATCATTGCGAACCTGTCACGAAAAGATGTTAAATTACAACTGCTCTTATCTCTTATGATATTATTTAGTCGTTATGAAAACATATGGCATGTTCTTTTTCGTACCACATGTTCCAAAAGGTCGGATAACGATGAGATCCCATGAATCTGGTGCGGTCGTAACCTCTATCGAAGCCATCATTGAAGTCCGTAAAAGTCAAGGGGCAACAGTAGGGCTCGCCGTGTTTGCTACAGCACCTTTCGAACTGTGTACACTCACTGCAAGAACCAGATCAACTTGTTGTCAGTTCAGTACCCAACATTAACATTAGCGAGCACATCTTGGTGCCGTTACTTACTTGTTGCAATGGTCCATGGAGATGCTGGGTAGTCGAAATCGAGTTCGACCATCGTCCAGTAGTCCGTCTATGCTGTTCTTCCTATTCTTATACCACAGAGGGTGCTCGTACCCATATTTTCGCAGCACCGAAGTTGAATTATTGGCGCTATTTAAGTCTTCGTCGAATTCTTCAGCCTGGAACGGCATACTCCACAACGCAATGCTTTATTTGAACACCTCGTGGGCTTTTATATTTATGCTAATTTTAGCGAATATACAAATGAGCTTGCTTACCTGGGAGCGTGCAATTAGAATAGTGCCAATGGCGAATAGCAAAATAACCCCCATCAGACCTCTCAATTTTTGTACAACTCCGGGGCCGGGCTATACACCGCAAGAATACACGGTGCTTAGTAGTTGCAGATCGAGGAAAATTATAACAATAAAATAACAATATACAAGCTGGGAAGGGAAGGAATTTTCGTTTCGTTTGAATTAGAAGGAAGCTACAAATGTACACGTAAACGTGGAGGACTTCAGGCGTGCTACCAAGACTAATGTAGGCGCTTCATCGCAAGCTGGCAGTAGAAACTGAAAGGAGTAAGTTTAAAAAACCCAGCGACAAAATCGATAACATTCTTCGTTGCCAAAGAAATTCCTGGAACGGGACGGGAGGAAGCGTACTATTGCCATTTCTGCTTACGAAGTTTTGGAAAATTCAGCGAAAAATTTTGAACAAGCACAACTTGATTTTTTAATCACATTTTGTAAAACAAAATTCCCCGTAGCGCTGTTTGAGCATCCAATCCCAAGGACTCCTAGATGCTTTCAAGGTGTCCATGATCCATGCGCAGGGACGGACGACGCAACCATAGACACTAGAATTGGGGAGGACGACCGCCTCCACAACACAAAGTGTCCAACCTGGTCTGACAATGCACTTCCAATAATAGTGGCAAAATTGACTCAGGGTGGACAGTTTTCAATTCACATATGAACTACACATATCAACTTACTCTAAAATCCTAAAAACATGCATAGCAGTCACATGGGTTCCATTCAATGACAAAGAACATGTGAAATACAATACATATCAAATGTCCATATTCAATAAATAAGTTGTCTTTTCTGACTTTTGAGCTTCAAAACATAGTTATGAAAGGAATATGACCCTTTTCCACATGCTGTTCATCTTCAACAAATGATGCCAAGAGTATCACCTTGTTCTTGGCCATGCTGTTGAACAGTTTTGAGAGCAGTCTAACTGCAAAATTGTGCCCATTACCACAGTGCAGTTTGTTGACAGAGGTTTCTTCCAACAGGCCATATTCCTGCAGCAGCTGGCAAATAACCAGCTCAATATTGGCTTCTGAATCCATGGTGCATGAAGAGTGCTTGCTTCTCCACTGTTGTTGTGATGGCAGTTAATGAATCCCAGGAGTGCAGCCCAATGCCATGCCATGGGCCAGAGGACAGTTTGATTTGATGAGTCCACCACAATTTACCTGCAACAAAAATGCATCAAGTTGCATCCATAAGGCTGCCAAATAGTTCCTTAGCAACAGCATAGGCTATTAAAGTCTGTTTAGCTGCTATACATACAGTCTAACTAACCAACAGTTTGCAATGAAACTCTTTCACAGTTTGCATGTACAGGGTTTAGCAGCAAAATAGGAGCACAGTCATGAAGCATGGAGAGAAGTTCATATTTGCTTTTCTATTTTATACATGACTTGAGTTCCATAGCAAACTCTCAGTGGCCAGACTATTGGCCACTTGCACTAAGACTGGGTAGTCACAATCGAAAGGTGGCCCCGCTGTTTCAGATCAGTTTCAACAAGTATTGGGGTCAAAATTTTACCAACAATCGTGACAACGCAAATCGTCCATATCCATACTATCATGTTTTCCAGCCGCGACTCCAATCACAGACATTGCCATATCGCCACCTCCAAAGAACAAAATTTGGATCAAATTGGTTCTTTAGGAGTGGAGAAATGACAACATTCGTGATTGGAGTTGAGGCTGAAAAACCATAGACACTAAAATGGTAGTAGTAGCCATCATAAAGTATTTGCTTCATAGCAAATCATGTGCTCATCATCTTATGGCAAGTTATTTTTACAAAATATGCGCAAGACCATGTTGGAAACTCTGAATTGGGAGGTGGTTGTCCTCCCCCATTTTAGTGTCTATGGAAAAACCCTGAAGAAAGGGGGTGATGCTTTGAGTTGCAGCCTGTACCTTTTTGGAGGGGGTTTGTTCATCTTCTTCTTGCCCACTGTCATAGTCTTGTTGATCCTTTGAAATAATTCCAGCTCATGACTAGGATCGAAGGTCCTGGGGGTTGGTTGAAGGTGCTTCCTGTAGCCACTACTGCTGCTGCGTTGCCAGGAAAACGTAAAGTTTCTGACAGGTATTGCAGGTGGGGAATCTTACAATTACTGCTGTCTTTTCTCTTTTCTCTTGCACTTGCGAGGCATTTTTCTTCATCGCTTCTTCTCTGTCATCCCATTTGTCAATATAATGAAGAGAATCATCCACAGATAATTTATATTTTTTGAATATTTTTCAAAAAGTGGCACGTACCCCTAGAACGCTCCTTCGTTGCGCGCCCATCGTTTCGCTTCGCTACATCCAACGCGCTTAGCGAAGCGGAGCGCACGCTCTAGGCGTACATGAAGTAATCGCTCGTCTCGTGGCAAATTGTTTTGCAAAATATGGGCAAGACCAGGCTGGACACTTTGTGTTGTGGAGGCGGTAGTCCCCCCCATTTTAGTGTTCCTGACGCAACGGCAACGCACGGGTAATTTGTAAAAGAGAACCAAACAACCAACAACCAAACAACCAAAAGTGTTGACCTCTTGAAACTAGCTCCGCCAAAATGACGCACATGGTTTGTTTGTTTGAATTGTACTGTAAAGTTTGGTGTATAACCCGATCGGGTTATACAAACAAAGTCGACCGATTTGCTTGGGTTATATTCGATATCGGGTTATACAAAATATCGGGTAATATTCGATACCATTTTTTCAATGCGCTTATTTTCCCACCATCTTTCCCCAATCATGAGAAGTCGAAATGTTGCTCATCAGACTCAGTCCTAGTTAGCCGTTCGCAAAGCATTTCGTCTCTCATCGCAGTCTTGATTCTTTCCAAAGATTTTGTATGTACAGAACACACGGGAAACCGATTCCAAAACCTTGCACCAGGTGCCAGTAAAAGGGCTGCTTGGGCTAGTAATTCAATGTATTTTTTTGCAAATTGCTTTGCGGTTTTGCCTTTTGCCTCCAAATGCCCGTGTTTTTTGCTGAAAATGGGCAAGAAGCTGCATTTGCTGCTGCATGAAAAACGTATCGTGTATTACCCGATATCGGGTTATATACAATACAAAAACTCAAAATCGACCAATTTGCTCGGGTTATATTCGATATCGGGTTATATTCGATATCGGGTTATACACCAAACTTTACAGTACCCTGTACTCATCAGTGCGATCCTCCACCCTTTTTATCTATCCTCCACCTTCCACCTTCCACCTTTACTTCCTCTTTCTCCTCCATCCATGCTTGTTGATTGCGAGAGCAGATTGGTTAGATCATCTGGAAGTTACTGTCCCTGTGTCCCTACTGTGTCCCTCTGCCCCCATATGGTACACACCAAGTGCTACATCAAGGAGTTGTATTTACAGGAGAACCTGCTATGAAGAAAACCCCGCAAGCGAAGTTGCTGTCAAATTATGCTGCATTTAGCCGAGCGACAGCGAAGCAGGGCAAAGTCGTGGGTCGGGGCTCCATACAAACAAATACTCGAAATCGATCAAAGATTTTGAGGACAAAAAAATTTTCTGAAAATGACGTCATTTTCCAGAGATCCAGGCCGTTTTCGGCCAAAGAGGCCAGAAAAGCGCAAATCCAGCACCTTCAGGGGCCTATATCTCGACAATGACGTTGTGGCAGAAAGTTGCCGCCATAGTGAAACCTACCCAGAAGGATCCCCTCTTTCACGCCATACCACTGACAGACCACTAGTTAAGGCCTAACATGTTTATTGAACCATATCTTTTCTTTATCAAAAAATCCACCAACCTTAAATTTATTTTTCCTTTGATATCAGACCACCATTAGATGCGCCTGATCAAGCTGATTCCGAATATGCCACTGGTGTCTGTAAAATTTGCATAATTTCAGGAGTTATGGCCCTCCAAAGTGCCCCTACTTTCCAAAAATCGCCATTTTTAGCGTTTCTAAAGTCATAAGGGGTTAAATTTTTAAACAAATTTTTCTGACCTGGTTTTATGCGTAGAATCCGAATTTGACCTTGATTTTTCCATTTTCCCACATTTAAGGCCTTATTTCTGCCATTTTCTCCTTTTCAGATTTCAAATCGTGAAAATAAAGCCTTAACTCCTCCCGGGATTCAAAGTCTCCGACGCCAACTGGTTGTGCAACCGTTGACAACCGACATATGGAGCAGTTGTACAACTGACGCCAACCGACATATAGCGGTTGTGCAACCGACGCCAACTGCGAAGAAAAGAAAAGAAGAAAGATTATCTTTATTTTATTTCGGCCTATCTTTATTTTGATTGTATTTTATTTTTATTTATCTTTATTTTATTTATTTTCGTTTATTTTATTTTCTTCTTTTTTCACTTCGTTTCAGCATCACAAGGAAGAAATATTCCTGCACTTTCTTTCTTCTTTTCTTTTCTTCGCGGTTGGCGTCGGTTGCACAACCGCTATATGTCGGTTGGCGTCAGTTGTACAACTGCTCCATATGTCGGTTGTCAATGGTTGCACAACCAGTTGGCGTCGGCGACTTTGAATCCCGGGAGGAGTTAAATGTGGGAAAATGGAAAAATCAAGGTCAAATTCGGATTCTACGCATAAAACTAGGTCAGAAAAATTTGTTTAAAAATTTAACCCCTTATGACTTTAGAAACGCTAAAAATCGCGATTTTTGGAAAGTAGGGGCACTTTGGAGGGCCATAACTCCTGAAATTATGCAAATTTTACAGACACCAGTGGCATATTCGGAATCAGCTTGATCAGGCGCATCTAATGGTGGTCTGATATCAAAGGAAAAATAAATTTAAGGTTGGTGGATTTTTTGATAAAGAAAAGATATGGTTCAATAAACGTGTTAGGCCTTAACTAGTGGTCTGTCAGTGGTATGGCGTGAAAGAGGGGATCCTTCCGGGTAGGTTTCACTATGGCGGCAACTTTCTGCCACAACGTCATTGTCGAGATATAGGCCCCTGAAGGTGCTGGATTTGCGCTTTTCTGGCCTTTTTGGCCGAAAACGGCCTGGATCTCTGGGAAATGACGTCATTTTTGGAAAATTTTTTTGTCCTCAAAATCTTTGATCGATTTCGAGTATTTGTTTGTATGGAGCCCCCGACCCACGACTTTGCCCTGCTTCGCTGTCGCTCGGCTAAATGCAGCATAATTTGACAGCAACTTCGTTTGCGGGGTTTTCTTCATAGCAGGTTCTCCTGTAAATACAACTCCTTGGCTACATGCTGGAATAGTTGAACAGTCGCTACAGGGAATTTTGTTTTACAAAAATGTAATCAAAGAAAGCACGCTGTGCTCTTTCAAAATAGGCTTTGAACAGGACTGAGGCTTTAGACGTAGGCGTAGGCTTACAAAGGCTTGGGCCTACTCCTCTAAATCCAATACCTAAGCCTAAGCCTAAGTCTAATACCTAAGCATAAGCCTAAACCCTAAGTCCTGTCCTCTTTTTAAAAGTCCAACTTGCTTTCTTTGACAACATTTTGTAAAAAAGTGCCCCATAGCGACTGTTCAAGTATTCCAGCGTGTAACGGATAGAGAAGGTGGAGGCTGGCACTAACAATGAGCACAGGGTACAATTCAAAGAAACAAACCATGTGCGTCATTTTGGCGGAGTTAGTTTCAAGAGGTCCACACTTTTGGTTGTTTGTGTCCATGGGTTGTTTGGTTGTTGGTTGTTTGGTTGTCTTTTACAAATGACCAACGCACGACGGACGAGGGAGGGACGACATATCCAAATCCAGCCAGACGGTGATTTAGATTTTGTCCGTCGATGAAGCGTATAGTACTAAGTACTAAGTAGTTGCAGGCTTTGAAATATGAGCAAGACCAGCAGCAAGAAAGAATCTGGATCGTTGGTGAATCAACTTTGTTATGTATACAGCTTTGATTTGGACGTTGCAGTCCAAGTCAAAGTCGGTTCTCTGGAAGGAAAGCTTCCGAAGCCTAGTTATGAAGAACTCAAGCAGAATCCTTCGCTTCAACACTGCGTTGCGCTTAAACAGGATGACAAGGAGAAGAAAAATCAGGATTTGTTCGTATCTTGCCAGGTACGCGCAGAAGTTGTTATGGATCGCTTTGCTCGTATCCTGTAGCTTACATATTGTACGTACTATGTACTGTACATAGGCGTCTAATAGTTAGTACTCTACAGGGTCTGACTTAAACCCAAACCCAAACCCAAACCCACACCGGCTGACTAAAACCCAAACCCAAACCCACGCCAACAAAACCCAAACCGTAGATTATGTCAAAAGTGAATACCCATGAAGTTGTTACAGGTTTAGAGCATTCATAAATGATGTCATAGTAAAACAAGCTAAATTTGAACCAAGCCAGGCTGGCCCTAATCAACCTAACCCATACCAAGCTAAAACCTAACTAATAAGTTGATTATGATTAGGTGATAAGCCTTATCAGTCATATCAGTGATAAGCCTTATCAGTCATATCAGTGATAAGCCTATCATCATTTCTTATGTGACCAAAGTTGTGAGATAATTGCTGAGTAACACAGAAAAGAAGCTCAGAAAAAGATTTGGCTCTTCAGATGAAGCAGTGATAAGCCTTATTGATAAGAATTGATATGGCTGAACCCTGACAAGCTAAGGTAAAAAAGCATTGCTCTGCAGCTTTGCCCATTGTTATCCTAGAAATTGCAATAAATACCACAGTCATGTGCTTATCAGTAATTTTTTTTTTTTTTTGATAAAATATTTTATTCAATACATTACACATTCCATACGTACATTATTGGTTAGTAAAAGCAGCAAGCAACTTTATAAGCCAACTTTGCAATTCCTCCTGTTCCTATGTATGTTGTTTTGCCCTTTACTTTTATCTTCTAGATTACCGTAACCAGCGCCCCCACTTTTGCAAAAATTGTTCACCCTTTTTCGACACCTTTGCGTTATAGTAATCGACCTGTATTCGTGCTCGTACAAGTGTTAAGTAAAGTTCGAATATTTACAAGCTGTCCCTTCAGATTGCATACATAAATGTATTGCTTTGCTAGCATTGCAAGGTAATTCCACTTTCTAGCCATCAACTCTGGCTCCGGAACCCCAAATATGACAGAGTACACTGACATCAAGACGGGCAGTCTTTGCCCTTCCCTTTGCTCAAATTCAGCAGAAAATGCCTGCCACAAATTCTTTATGCTCGGGCATTCATACAGCATATGCTCAATGCTTTCAACCACATATTGACATCGCATGCAATACGGCGCATCAACTTGCTTCTGCCGAAAAAGCCTTTGTCTTGTAGGCAATACCCAATGCAAAATTTTATACTGCAACATTCGATGCTTTGAGTCGCTGCTCATCTTACGTGCCAATTCGTACATCGATCTCCAAAAAGTTTCTTGAAATGGTCCGTACTTTTCCGCCCACTTTTGTTGGCTGCGGATCGGCCTCTGCAGAGCTTGCATAAGCATCATTTTTGCCTTTTTTGCATCAAGAACCAACTCAATGTCCCCAACCGCTTGTTCAGCTTTTCCCTTCAGAATTTCTTTCCAGGCTTTTGGGATTGCATACACTATCTGGTTGTAATGCAGCCAGGTTAGACCAAAGCCTTTCCGCTTCATACTTTCGAACGACAACAGGTTACCGTGACTGTCAAACCATTGGCCTAATCTATCCAATCCATTCTGTACCAAATGCACCATATTTAGCGACTTTCCGCCTACCAACATATGCTGGTTGTTATTGATAAGCTGCCCTTTTACGGTAGCTGCGGATGCCACCGCTCTGCCATTATTGATCACTGCCCAGCTGCTCAGCACATCCACCAGAAATGGATCAAGCATCTTACCCAACTTTTCAACCGAAAAGTTGCACTGAAGCAAGTAATCTAAGCCACCCAATTCGTCCACGCGCACCAAAGCCAGCTCTCTCCACTTGTCATTTTGCGATTCCATCAACCTGAGCAACCACTTGAACTTCCACACTGTGTACATTGTGAATATGTCTGGTGCTTTCAAGCCTCCATCAGCATACTCCTGTGAGAGCACATCCCTTCTTATTTTCGCCTTTTTTGGCCCGCCCCAGATGTACTCCATAACTATTTTGTTTGCCATCGCCAAATCCGTTCTAGACACTGCCGTGTTCATAAAAACATACGTCAACTGACTCAATGCCAAAGTCTTCACAACCAAAATTCTTCCCTGCAATGTCAATCCCCTTGCATGCCAGCCAGTTAGCAGAAGCTTCATTCTTTCCAACTTGCCCCCAACATTCAGGTCTCTCATCTCTTTCTTATCATGGCTAAACCACACTCCCAGTATCTTAATTGGGTTCGTACTTATGCGGATGCCATATCTTATCATGTTGGTATGCTTCCAACTTCCCAGCCCTGTTGCTTCCGTTTTATCATTGTTCAAAACCAACCCTGACCAAATGCCAAACTCCTTGAACAGCTCTTGAACAGCTTTCAGGGACTCCGCGTCAGCCAGGAACAAATTCGTATCATCTGCAAATTGCATAACTTTGTACTCGTTCTCTTTTACGCGTATGCCATGAATACTTGGGTTAGCTCTAATAGCAATAGCTAATACTTCAATGGCTACCAAGAACAGGAACGGCGAAATTACATCACCCTGACACACTCCACGCTCCAACGGAAAATACTGCGTCGTGTACCCATTGTTCATTACACAACTGACCTTACCGTAGTACAGTGCACGAATCCACCGAACAAACTCCATTGGAAATCCGAATGCTTCCAGCGCACTGACCAAAAATGGTCTCTCAACACTATCAAAAGCTCGAGCAATGTCAAGTGAAACTAAAAGACCACATTCCTGCTTCTCCTCCAGAAGCTCAGCTAATTCCATCATTGTCCTAATATTCTGCCCAATGTACCTACCTGCCATAAAACCAACTTGGTCCTCGTGTATCACTTTTTCTAACACCGACTTCAACCTATTAGCAATTACCTTGCTGGCTATTTTATAGTCCACATTAAGCAGCGTAATAGGGCGCCAGCTGGTCAGCTTGAGCAGATCCTTCCCTGGTTTTGGTATCAGCTTGATTACCCCTTGCCCCTGTGAATACTGGAAGGCGCCAGGTATACTCTCGTACGGTGTAAAACCCTCCTCAATTGACGCAAACACGTCGTCCTTGATGAGATCCCAAAACTTTTTATAAAACAATACAGGTTACCCATCATTTCCTGGAGCTTTTCCTTCTTTCATTTCTCTCATAGCTTTCTCACACTCTTCTATTGTAATCGGCTCAGTCAATCTTTCTTTTTCAGTTTCATCCAACTGTGGTATCACCCCTGGTTTGACCCATTCTGGCAAAGGCGGCAATTGCTCTCCTTCTTGTGTATATCTTGTTTTATACAGATCAGTGTAATACGCCAATATTTCCTCCCTTATCAGCCGTGGGTCCTCAATTACATCATCGTCAACTTGTAGCTGCGAAATACACTGAGTTGTGTAATTCCGTTTCTCCAAGCCGTAAAAATATGCCGTATTTCTTTCGCCCTCTGCAAGCCATCTTGCTCTTGACCTCAAAATTGCACCTTTCGCTTTTTCCTCGTATAGCTTTCCATATTTTTCTTTAGTCTGTTTATACAGCTCCACGTCTTCCGGTACAAGTTCATGTAGCCGCTCCTCAAGTTCTTGCAACTTCTGCTGCAAATTGCGCTCCTCCTCTCTTCGCTTTCTAGCTCTAGCTTTACAATAACGAATTGTCTCAAGCCGGATGCGAAATTTTATTTTTTCCCATCGGATTGCATCTCTGTCGAGTTGTTCACGTTCTTCCGCTACAATTTTTTCTACCAGCTTACAGTACTCCTTCTCTTGCAGGATTGCCGTATTCAGTCGCCAGTAGCCTGGACCTCTTGGTTCAATTCTGCTCCCAGTTAGCTGTACTACTACGGCTTTATGGTCAGACCCTACAGCTGGCACTATTTTTGCACTTTTCGTAATTTGAACAAGTCCGCTGGAGATAAGCCAATAATCAATTCTACTGTGAACTTTCAACGTTTTTTGCGCCCAAGTATACTGTCTTTTGTTTGGGTTTTTAGCCCTCCATATGTCCAGTAAACCATTTTCATCCATGACTGTGTCCAGCAGCGCCAAAACCCTCGTTCGAACATGATACCGAAGCCCGATCTTATCGCAAGACGGATTCCTTACCACATTGAAGTCGCCTCCGACGAACAAATGTATATTCCCATCACGTTTCGTCTGCAATAGCTGTGCTACATCTGAATAAAATTCGAGCTGTTCTCTCTCAGTGTTTGGAGCATAAATATTGAGTAACCCAACCAGTTGACCGCCAATTTTTGCTTTGATCCACAGGAACCTTCCAGCTGTATGGATTGTAACCTCCTTTACAGACACCTCAAGCCCCCTGCGAAACAAAATGCCTACGCCTCTAGCATTCGATGCTCCATGACAAAAATACGCATCTGACGTGCCCCATTGACTTCGCCAAATTTGCTCTGTTGCTTGTTCACTATGGGTCTCCTGCATGAAAATGACATCCGCACCAAGCTCCTTTGCCCAAAGATACTGCTGCTTTCTTTTCTTCTCCGCCTGCTGCCCGTTAGTATTCAATGTACATACTGTTAGATCAAAGTTAGCCGCACCCCTTGCTAAAACCATGAAAACAATAAAGCGCCAACAATTATGTAGTCCAACGAAAGGGTGGATGAAACTCCAACTATGGGCTCTTGAGCTAAACAAATCTCCTTTGCTATTCTGCATGCTTCCCACATACTTATGTATTCTGTTTCACGCTCGTACCTCATGCCCAATCGATTTTTCGTTCATGCAAATTCGGACCCAATGCGGTACAACAAAATAATCCAAGATGGCGTCGCAACTTATACGTACGTATTCTAAGTACGTACACCTCTTGCGTTACATCTGCCCATGCGCTTCCGCCTGTATGCTGCCATTCAAATAAGCTTACCCCTTTAGCTTACCGCAACTCCTTCCGATCGAGCTTGCGAACCTTAGTTTGCGATTCCATAATGAGCGGTTCTAAGGGTGCTCCGAAGAGCGGCTCCGAAGAGCAAACGAACTGAGTAGGGCCTTCAGAGAAGACCAGCCTGAGTAAGACACCAAAGGTGCCTGGGCATGTACGGCTCACTGACTAAGAAACAGGCCCTATAGCCCTACAATTAGCTAATGTACGTTGGCACACGTCTAACTATGTCTACGCAGTTCTCAGCTTGTACGTACTGCACGTGTACGTACGTACATACCCGTACCATATTCCGTATTTTATTCTGAGCGACAAACAGCACCACCAAAACTCTTAGGCTTTTCCATCCACACTAATGTCCGTCTTCCTTCTCTGATTCATTTGAAAGCCTATCCGCCATCAAGCGCGCCACTCCTCAGCTTCTTTCGCCCGCACCCAACAGCGTGGTCGCACTTGTTGAAACAGCCTTTTCTCGGAACACCGGGCCTACCACCGAAACTTGACTTCCTACCGACCGAAACTGCGTCTTCAGCAGTCCATCTTCTCCCTGATCCCCAGAGAACAGTACCGATCCCCATTTGAAAAGCAAATCCACAGCAGAAAACACTTGAGAGTCGGAAAAACCGTTGATGACTGATGCAGTTGGTAGGCCAGCAGGAACCAATTTTCTTGTCCAACACAGAAATTCCTGAGTTTTTCTTGAAGTGGAGCAGATTTTTCCTCCTTAGAGTCCCATTCCTTCACGTTTGAGTCCAATCTTCATCCAATATTGTCCCCTTCCTAGCTGGACTGCATTGCAGATTCCCCGCAAAAAAAGAACCGACCGACTTCGGTCGCGTGCGGGTTCACTCCCCCTTATCAGTAATAAAAAATTGTGATAAGAAAAAGTCACCCTGGTGATAAGGACCTCTAGCTCCAGGCACACACATTTTCTCAGTTAGTGCAAAGTGTGCACAAAGCAGAGAGGAAGAGTAAAATGATAGTCACTGCTTTGATAAGGCTTATCAATGATAAGACTAATCGCAAGGGTGACTTTTCTTATCATGTTTTTTATTACTGGTAAGCATATGAGTAGGGTAGTTATTACAATTTCCAGAATAACAATGGTCAATTCTTTTATACCTGTCAGCTTACCAGTGATCAGGCATATAAATTCTATCAATAAGGCTTATCACTGCTTCATCTGAAAAGCCAAATCTTTTTCTGAGCTTCCTTTCTGTGTAACTCAGAAATTATCTCACAACTTTGGTCACATAGAAAGGCTGATAAGGCTTATCACTGATATGACTGATAAGGCTTATCACTGATATGATTGATAAGGCTTATCACCTAATCATTATCAACTTATTAGTAAGGTTTCAGCTTGGTATGGGTTAGGTTGATTAGGGCCAGCCTGGCTTGGTTCGAATTTAGCTTGTTTCACTATGACATCATTTATGAATGCTCCAAAATCTGTAACAACTTCATGGGTGTTCACTTTTGACATAATGCTATGGTTTGGGTTTGTTGGCGTGGGTTTGGGTTTGGGTTTTAGTCAGCCGGTGTGGGTTTGGGTTTGGGTTTGGGTTTGGGTTTAAGTCAGACCCGTACTCTACAAGCCAATGTGAGCATACCGTCCATGCTATTACTGAAGGCGTGCTCAGTGCTGTGCAGTGCGGGAGCAGGTCGTATATTGGCACTTGTGTATACATACCATTAGATTGCACATGCTGTGCTCAGTGCTTCCTCATTTCTGTTTCTTCTTCAGGTATATTCAGATGGGAGGAAAGTGGGCCTACCAGTGGAGACGTCGTACAAAGCATTTCGAAGCCGCTGGAATTGGAACGAGTGGCTCACGCTTCCCGTTTCCTACCGGGAGCTATCGGAAGACGCGCAGGTGGTCTTCACCGTCTGGGATTTTCACGCGGAAGGCCAACCTCAGCACGTGATAGGCGGCAGCAGCATGCGGCTGTTCAGTAAGCGTCGCGTTTTCCGTCGCGGCATTTACGACCTGAAAGTGTGGCCGTGTACTGCGGGAAACGGCGCTTTTCCTAGCGGCAAGCTCAAATCCTGTGCGTCCACAGTCGGAGTGCACGGCGGCGTCCTAGCCTCTTTGGAAGACGTCATCTTAAAGGGGGCATCTGGGGAAAATAAAATTTGGGAGAGGCTTAAGCATCATCACGTAAAAGCGCTCTCGTATGTAAAAATAATGTTTACCTCCATAGAAGTATTATTTTGTTTCCCACCAGATGCCCCCTTTAAAGGGTGATGAATCTTCTGCGACTGGAGAGAATGAAACGTCTTCGGAAATGCGTCGTTTGGCGAAGCTGGCCAAGAAGCACCGAGCGGGCCTGATGGAGAAAGCTGACTGGCTTGACCGGCTGAGTTTTCGCGAGATCGAGGTGATAAACGAGGCGGAGAAGCGCTACTCTCGTCACCTGTTCCTGATGGTGGAGTTTCCCCGCGTTCACTTCAATCAGAGCCAGGACTACCTGGTGGTGTACTACGAAGCTCAGGGCGACCAGCTGCTGCATTTGCGGCCTTATCCCTCCGTGGTGCGCTGTCCGGACCCCGAAGTGGGGATGGAGAATTTGGTGGAGGCCAAGCACCACGTCCTCACCCGTTCCGCCCGCTCCGCCCTGGGAGACAGGGAGCTGAAGCCGAACGCGACTGCGCGAGACGCGCTGGAGCGCATCGTCCAGCTTCCGTGCAGCGCGGAGCTGAGCAGCGAACAGCGAGACATGCTCTGGAAGTTCCGCTACTACCTGCGCAGCAACAAGCGGGCGCTGGCCAAGTTTCTGCGCAGCGTACAGTGGGAGCTGCCGGCGGAGGCGCGACAAGCCACCGAGCTCTTGAAGGAGTGGGCGCCCATGGACGTGGAGGACGCTTTGGAGCTGCTGTCGGCCCGATTTCGCCACAAGGCCGTGCGGCACTACGCCGTGGCTCGCCTGAGGGAGGCGCCCAGCCAGGATCTCATCCTGTACCTGCTGCAGTTGGTGCAGGCGCTCAAGTGGGAAGACTACGCGGAGATAGAGGCAGGGACGGACGCCTCTTTTGTGGAGGGCTTAACGACTCGCTCGAGCAGTCAGAATGGCGCCTCCTCCTCCGTGATTGTGAGTGAAGCAGTGGGAGAAGAGAGCGGTAGTGGTAGGACGGAGGAGGAGGAAGGCAAGGATCTGGCGTCCTTCCTCGTCGCTTCCGCGTGTGGGGACGCGGCGTTGGCCAACTACCTGTACTGGTATCTGAAGGTGGAGTGCGACAACGCGACGCAGCAGCAGGCGACGGAGGGGGAGGAGGCGTCCACTCCCAAGATGTACGCGGCCATGCTGCGTCGTCTCTCCAGAGCTCTGCTGAAGGGCGGCGCGGAGTCGAAGCGACGAAGGGCGCAGCTAATGGCGCAGCACAGCTTCGTGGAGAGCCTGGTGCGAGTGAGCAAGGCGGTGGCGAAGGAGAGCGGGAACCGGGCCAAGAAGATCCAGTTCCTGCAGGCTCAGCTGCAGCAGCAGGAGAGTGGGCTGGCTCTGGGCGGAGGGGGAGGGGAGCCGCTGCCGCTGCCCCTGGATCCCGCCGTCAAGATCGAGGCTGTGGTGGCGGAGAAGGCCAGCTTGTTCAACAGCTCCCTCATGCCCGCCAAACTCACCTTCAGAACCACGGACGGCAGGAATTACGTCACCATATTCAAGCATGGGGATGACCTCAGGTATGTTATGTACGAACAGTCCTGTACCAAACATGCTATTGATTGGCTGTACACCTGAATTTGTCCCCCGGGCCTTTGCCCGTGCGTACTACTCCCACCACAGAAACAGGAATGAAACGCAGAGAATAATTCGTGATTATTTTCTGTTTTTCTCAGCACGGGCAAAGACATGGAGAGACAAATCTTGCTGGACGGACCACTATTACTGTTCAAATGTACTGTACAGTACGTACACACTGCGTACTGTCCTCAGCGACTGTAATTGAGCGGCGTACTTCTTACCTATTGCAGGCAAGATCAGTTGATGATCCAGATGATCTGTTTGATGGACAAGCTGCTTCGCGAAGAAAACCTGGATCTTCGTCTCACTCCGTACAAAGTCTTGGCCACCAGTCTCACAGACGGATTCGTCCAGTTTATCGATTCGCATCCACTGAGGGATGTGATTGCTGAGTGGAATAGCATCCATGTACGAAAGTATCCATACATGTCGTCCACCATGTATGCTCATGAATTACCGTTGGCAAAGCGCCCGTTTGTCCTCTGCGAGTTGTGTTTGGGTCTTTGCCCGTACTGCGCAACGTCCACTTAACGTACATGTACATGTAACGTACATGTACTCTCGCAGGATAGAAATACGCACCCTTTGCTGGACGGAGTAGGAGTATTGCCATCAGTGTAATGTGTGGATGTGGAGTAGGTAGGAGTATTGCCATCAGTGTAATGTGTGGATGTGGTTGTTACAGGAATTCTTCCGCTTCTACCGTCCATCGGCAAAGGGTCCGTACGGTGTGGAACCGGATGTGATGGAGAACTATGTGAGGAGCTGCGCCGGCTACTCGGTCATCTGTTACTTGCTTGGTATCGGCGATCGACATCTGCACAATCTGCTGCTCTGCAAAAACGGAAAACTCTTCCACGTGGATTTCGGATACATTCTCGGTATGCAAAAGGGACAACAGACACGTACAGCACGCACCACATTGGCTACTACACTACAGTACGGCATACTGCTCGTGTACCCTGGCACTGGTGCTCTTCAGACGTGCTCCGAGTTTGCTCCGAGCGAGAGTTAGTTTTGAACCGAAACGAACATAAATTACTCACACGTCTTCGAATTACAAGCTCGGTTGTTCACACGCACGTTTGGAGAAAAACGGAGCGAGTTCGATGCGAACTCGGAGAATGTACATGTTGAAGCATAGTCAGGGCTGCGAAATCGGAGTTCACGTCTGAAGCGCAGCACTGTGCGTGCGTTGCGTACGTTGGTGGTTGGGTGACAGGGCGCGATCCGAAGCCGCTTCCTCCTCCGATGAAGCTGACGCGGGAGATGCTGGAGGCGATGGGCGGCCTGAGCAGTGCGCAGTGGCAGGACTTCCGCCGCCTCTGCTACACGGCCTTCCTGCATCTGCGCAGACACGCCAATCTGGTGCTCAACCTCTTCAGTCTCATGCTCAACGCCAGCATTCCCGACATCGCACTCGAACCGGATAAGGCCGTCAAGAAAGTCGAGGTAGGCCCTACCACCTAGTACAGTTACCTAGTCGAGGTAGGCCGTTACCTATACATGTACTGTATGTACAGAATAGGCAATACAACTCTACTTCGTACGTACGTACAGATTCTCATAGACCTCAGGGCTGTACAGAGATTTACATGCTAGTAGACACATCGCTGTTGTTGTAGGCTCGTTTCCAGCTGACCTTGAGTGATGAAGAGGCTGTGATGTACATGCAGAAAGTGATCGACAATTCCATATCTGCCAAAATGGCCGTCCTGTCCGATATTGCTCACGACTGGGCACAAATACTCAATCGTTAACGACAAGAAGGAACTAAAACTGTACTAAGGTATTGAATTGTGATTTTGCTTTCAACGTTTTTTGATCTTTTGATATCATCTACAGTATATCGGTGCTCAATTAGAACTGATAGTGAATTTAGTGTCACTAGATTAGTAGGAGGAATAGGTAGATACAATAGGTACATGTGTATAGTCGGAGAAACGATCAAGAGTTCGCTTGACAATTTTGCCGCTCCCGTGGCAATCTGACATTCTAGACATTCTAAACAAGAATAGCAATAGTGTTTGAAAAAGGGTCGAAAAGCCGGTTGCTATTCTTGTTTAGAATGTCAGATTGCCACGGGAGCGGCAAAATTGTCAAGCGAACTCTTGATCGTTTCTCCGACTATACATAAGTAAATGTGGTAAGACAGGATCAGTGGTTGGATTTGTTTGTTAGTAATTGACAGGCGGAAGTTTTGCGCAGATTTCGGCGATGTGCTGTTGCCTGTGTTTCTCTCGAAGGGCGAAGGTGAGAGTGCGTAGCTGGTCGTCTTTTCTGGAGAGTTGCTGTCGCAGCTGCTGCCTCTGTAGTTCGTAGGCGTAAAGGGCCGTGCGCATCTTCTCCGTTTCCTTCCTCTGCGTATCCTCCAGTACTGTGCCGACTCTGCGTTGCGCCATCGCCAGCACGTTCTTGGACTTGGAGTTGCGAAGATGCGCCAAGCCTGGCAGCAGCTTCTCCGGACTGCGTTGAGCGATCTTGGCCAGTTCCAGTATCGCCAATTCTTTCACCATCATGCTCGTCTCCATCTCTTTCTTCAGCTTGCGTTGCATTCCATCTCTGCAAACATGAACATTCGCGCTAAATGTAGGTATTTTTTGTGACGGCGCAGGGAAACGGATGAGGCATAGACAGTTGTGCCTTTGTCTCGCCGCCGATCAGGAAATAGTAGCCTATCGGTAGGTCGATAAAAAAGGATGTGTGTTTGTTTATCCTACAGTTTCTCGATTTCCTCTCCGATCGCCTCCACCCGTTCACTCCAAGCATCACACTCATGACGCAAAGCTGCCAGCTTTTCTTCCACTGAATTCTGAGGGGCCTTGTATGTGTCTTGTGCTGGTGGTATCTCTTCGTGTTGTTGGGGATTCGGTTCTTGGGGCTTGTCCTTTGGCTCTTTTCTGCTAGTTGAATTCTGCGTGGGCCGTTCCATGAGTTCTGCTAGTGGGAAACCAACCAACTGTTCTTTGACCTTGAAAAAACGACAAATGATCACTGTATTCACGTTTCACGCGAGATCAATTTTGTAATATTTGAGACAGGAGTGAATTTTCTTTCATTTTTCGTTTCGGTTGTTTTCCTGGGTGGTTGGTTTTGGAGGTCCAGCAGGATGTTTTTTCCGTCCGGCAAAGGGTACAAAAAGCAGCAGAAGCAGCAAAAGAAGATGATGAAGAAAGGCGGATTCATGGCAGTCGCATCTGGGGGACCAGCTGCCTACGGACACCCGGCAGGAGGAGGACAGATGGCAGCACCGCCATTGGGGCAACCAGCGCAGCAAGACTATCTACAAAGAATTTTTCGCCAGGTATAATTACTATTACTTTGCTGCTCATCGATTTCATCCTCAAGTTAAGATTAATGCTTTTTCCGTGCTCTACGTAGGTGGATCGCAATAACAATGGTCACATCGACGCAGCCGAGCTGCAGGCCGCGCTCTCCAATGGCACATGGACTCCCTTCAACCCTGGAACTGTGCGCATCATGATGTGTAAGCAAAGCATCCGCCGGGCTGTCCACCAACCACCCATCTTGTGAGTCCCGCTTCGAGACTATGTCAAACGTCGCGCTCGTGGCGCAGGCGGTAAGACGGGCTGCGTCCGATCTGCCGTCCTCTGCGTCATGAGTTCCCACTCTCGCCAGGTGGGATTAAAGCGACTGGCAACCCCAGCGGCAGTATGGTGCGCCCGCTCGCTGGCTTCTAAAGGCACCAGTGCTTTCCTTCGGGTCTGCACACCCCGACCAGTGGTCGCTGATGGCTGTTCGGCTTCGTGCCAGGCCCTTCCCTGGTTCGGGCCATTGTTGGTCGTGCCTTGTGGCACTGGACTGGCCCACCATAACGGGCGTTGTTAAAGGTTCGGAGGAGACTAGGTGGGTTTCACCTACTGCCGACCCTGTGGGGTACGGTCTCGCCAAAAAAAAGACTGTGTCAAACCCTGAAGTCGCTATGGTAGCCATGGGTGGCTAATGAAAAGGGGGGTCTCGTCATAGTCTATACTGAGGGGGGGTCTCGTCATAGGGGGTCTCGTCATAACACACACACACAGGGGGGAGGGGGGTCTCGTCATAGGGGGTCTCGTCATAGTCTATACACAGGGGGTCTCGTCATAGCTTACATACAGAGGGGGGTCTCGTCACAGGGGGTCTCGTCACTGCTGATACACAGAGGGGGTCTCGTCACAGGGAGGTCTCGTCATGGGGTCTCATCACAGGGGCCCTGTGACGAGACCCCATGAGACGTGACGAGACGAGACGAGACGAGACCCCACGAGACCCCACGAGACCCCCCATCACAGGGAGGTCTCGTCATGGGGTCTCATCACAGGGGCCCTGTGACGAGACCCCATGACGAGACCTCCCTGTGATGGGGGGTCCCCACCTGGGGGACGTCCCCCAACTTGATGACGTCGTCCCCCAACTGGGGGATGCTGGAGGCGACACTCAGCCACATTGTAGGAGGCGCCGCAAAAACTCATAAACTTGATGTTTCAAGTTTATGTTATACCTGAGACAGGTCGGTGTTTACCCAGGCGAAAAGGTGTGTGCAAAATTCTGCACGCACCTTAGAATGCTGGGTAAATACCGACCTGGAGCTCACCTCCCAGGTGTAACATAAACTTGAAACATCAAGTTTATGAGTTTTTTGCGGCGCCTCCTACAATGTGGCTGAGTGTCGCCTCCAGCGTCCCCCAGTTGGGGGACGACGTCCCCAAGTTGGGGGACGTCCCCCCAGGTGGGGGACGAGATCCCTCTATGACGAGACCCCCTGGGACGAGACCCCCCTCTGTGTATCAGCTGTGACGAGACCCCCTGTGACGAGACCCCCTGTGTGTATTTGTTATGACGAGACCCCTATGACGAGACCTCCTATGACGAGACCCCCCTCTGTGTGTATGTACCATGACGAGACCCCCTATGATGAGACCCCCTATGACGAGACCCCCTATGACGAGACCCCCCCCCTCAGTATAGACTATGACGAGACCCCCCTTTTCATTAGCCACCCATGGCTACCATAGCGACTTCAGGGAACAGATACGGTGACGAAAATACGGAACCTTGTCGCACGCAGAAGCGTTCACAAGTCTGCTAATGCTGTCAGTTTACTTTTTTTACCCAGCAAAAACTGACACGTTATACTGTATATTCCTGCAATTACTATAGTGTCTGCTCTGCTGTCGTTTGCTAATTTAGCGCTCTTCGACCGAGACTACAGTGGCACCCTCACCTTCCCGGAGTTTGTGAGTCTGTGGCGTTACGTGGAGGAATGGCAGCGTACCTTTCGTCAGATTGATCGAGACGGCTCCGGAAACATCGACCGACGCGAGTTGAAGCAGGCGCTCACCGGCTTCGGCTACAATCTCAGCGACACCTTCTACGATCGGGCTCTGCAGCGCTTCGATCGAAGTCGGCGCGGGCGGCTGGCCTTCGACGATTTCGTCCAACTCTGTCTCGTCCTCCAGATTCTGTCGGACGCCTTCAAACAGAAGGACACGGATCGACGAGGCGTTATTCGCATCCACTACGAAGACTACATCTTTATGGTCTCCGAAATCATGTTCCGCATGATGTGATCACAAACGTACATTAGGATTACCGTATTTTTGGGTGTATATCCCCCCCCATTGTATATCCCCCCCAGTGTATAACCCCCCATTGGCAAAACATAAATTTTGCCCAGTGTATATCCCCCCCTGGTGTATAACCCCCCATGTACTGGAAGGTACCTAGCCTACCTATGTAAGCTGGTCATAAGCTAACTATAGCTACTCCTACACCAAGCTACTATGCCTATAAGCTTAGCTGAGCATGTCTTGTACTAGAATAACCCTGTTTTGACCGCGATTATGCCCTAAAACACGTACTTTTGGCCTCAAAAACATGCCTCTACACACCTCTCAAAAACATAAATTTTGCCCAGTGTATATCCCCCCCAGTGTATATCCCCCCCCAGTGTATAACCCCCCATTGGACCTCTCGATTTTTGTATAGCCCCATGGGGCAATACACCCAAAAATACGGTACCAGTACTTCTTCGGGGCTGTATGTTATGTAGAACCTGCTGACTGACTGATTACTACTGCTTGAACCTTGTCTGACGAGATACTCGCCTTTGCTGACTAGCTTGTCCTACTACTGATGAACAATATGTACCAACACCATCATAAATCAATGGTTTCAAGGAAATGTGAAGTGCGGAAACGATGTGAAGTTCAAAAAAACCCATTTAGTGAAAAACCGTTCAAAAATTCCTGCTAGCAGCTTCATGAAATTGTACTATATCCATGTGTACATGCAATAGGTATTAGCAGGACTCCATAATAGAGAAGGACTGAGCATCTGTGAACAACAGTCGTGCGCAGAGCTACGCCCGATAAGGGCCAAAAGCGTCCCCCAACTGGGGACCCCGTCCCCCATCTGGGGGTCGTCCCCCAACTCGGGGACGCCGTCCCCCAACTGGGGGACGCTGGAGGCGACACTCAGCCACATAGTAGGAGGCGCCGCAAAAACTCATAAACTTGATGTTTCAAGTTTATGTTACACCTGAGCCAGGTCGGTGTTTACCCAGGCAAAAAGGTGTGTACAGAATTCTGCACGCACCTTAGATTGCTGGGTAAACACCGACCTGGAGCTCACCGCCCAGGTGTAGCATAAACTTGAAACATCAAGTTTATGAGTTTTTGCGGCGCCTCCTACTATGTGGCTGAGTGTCGCCTCCAGCGTCCCCCAGTTAGGGGACGGCGTCCCCGAGTTTGGGGACGTCCCCCAGATGGGGGACGGGGTCCCCAGTTGGGGGACGCTTTTGGCCCTTATTGGGCGTAGCTCTGCGCACAACTTTTGTTCACAGATGCTCAGTCCTTCTCTATTATGGGGTCCTGGTATTAGGTAGCACGTACGTACAATAGGTACACATATACGTAACAATCAGGGACATTAGCAGTCGGTCAAGCGTCCAATAAAGTATAAAATAAGCGGCGTCCAACTATCAAATTACTTGTCTACTTTATCGGCTTTTCTTTCTTCAGCAAGAACTTATTTACGATAGGAGCAGATTTCCCGGGTTCGGACGCTTCCTCATAGGAGGATGTGGAGGTGGGAGTGCGGCTGCTGCTTTGGGTGCTGTCTTTGTGGCTGCTGACTTCCTGCTGCTGCGGCTCCTTCTGTTTTTCCTCCTCCAACTCTGGCAACGGTGGAAGTGGAGGCCGCTCCACTTCTGGTGTCGCTACTTTCGTGAATCTCTTTCTGAATCTTTCTCTAAGTGAATCTCCTGCTGCACCCGCTTTCCCTGGCGTCAATTTCTTAAAATCATCCTTCCTCCTCGGATCCTTCCTCTCATGCCACGGAAAATTGAACTCGCGATCCGTTGTACTATCGCTGTGTTGCTGCGATTTCGTGCGCACCTGTGCCTGGCTTTTCCCATGCTCCTCCTCCGACTTTCCAACTTTTCGCCCTTCTGGACTGGAATCTGCCGAAGATAGAGCCGACTGCTGTTGCTGGGTTTTGGCTGTAATTGGCATTGGCGCTGATATGTGCGGTGAGGCAGTTCTGATTGAAGTTCCAGCCGTTGCCTCACCAGCCAATCTCTCAAAAATCTTCTCATCCGCCTTGGCTTTACTCCGTTTTCTCCACTTCCAGAACACTAACACCAGGAAGGCGAACATAGCCAACTGTAGCACCAGTACACATGCAAGCAGGACGGTGTTCACTAGAGCTAGAGAATTAGTCGAATCGCTTGGAACACCCGTCGTCGGGGTGCTGTTCCATTGCTGTACAGCTAAATAAAGACAAAGCTAAATAAAGTAAATTTACGTACTGTAATGGTTTCAAACCTTCAAGTCAGCGTGTTGCATGCAAGCAAGTTTCTGTTATGTGTAACTACACTACACAATATAGGCTACATCATACTGGCAATCCGGACGGTAAATTTGTTGGCATATGGTGCACAAGCGGTGAACTCGGCGATGCAATTCTCCTCGACTGCAACTGTACGAGGTTCACCCAAACTGGGAATGGGCAGCTTGAACTTCTTGGTGGCCTCAGCGCAATCTTCTACGTTATCATTTCCAAGACGCCCGTTCAGAACATAGAACATCCAGCGAACTGTCATGCTAGTGACTTTGGTGGGATGTTCTTGTTCACATTGCAATCGAGCCATCTGTTTGCCTTCCATGGCTTTTGCCAGATTCCAGGAAACAGATGAGTATGGAGATCCAGCAACACAACTGGCACTCAAAGATTCATTGACAACAGTGTTGCCTTTGTAGAATATGATGCTGCAGCTTGGAACTTTTGGATTGCTGCAGTTTGGTCCTACGTTCTCCACAATTTCCAGCTGTGGCACATCCCATGTAGAGAACAGCTGACCCCAACTCGGACTAAGCTTCCCAGCCTTCCACTGACTTTGCCTACCATAGTCAATGGAGCCTGGAAAAAGACAAAGAGAATATGACTACACATCGATAGTCATGGTGTCCAAGCATTTACCGATTGAGCAGCTGCCAGTATTTTTGAACACCATGGCTTGTGGCCGATGAGATGCATCCATTCCACACTTTTTTGTGCTGGAACGGGGGCAAAATACGAAATCTGGCGAAGGCACCACAAATTCATGATGGTACAGACATCTCTCTTCCACGGCTGCTGAGTGCAGTTGGCATGCTTCAGTTGGACATTCAGTTTCGCCAAAGAGACAAAAGGCATGTTTCAATGAAATCGTTCCGAAATTGGCATCCAAATTGGAACCAGTGCACGTCAAAGGCTTGTGCTCCAGAGCGGCATCTATTTTGTCACGTCGGGTATTTGGCGAGCTGTCAGCAGGACACTCTAATTGCAGTGACCCTCCAATGACAGGCCACATTGTCGCTTGATTGAACTGATCAAGAAAGGCAAGTGTCGTTTGAAGTGGTGCGGTCCAGGGTGCTGCGCCCAGAATTATGGGAAGGCTTTGCTTTGGCGTGAACGTATGCAAGTTTGCTTCGCATGTCACATTGCCAGAGGAGCTATTGTAACGCGCTTCAATGCTCAAGTTGTGGTCCGTGATGTATTGTAAGCCAGTGATAGATTGTTATGTGAGCCGGTGGTAGATTGTTCTGTGTCTCGCTTATTCGGCTTTCTTGGGTAAACGTAGGTACGGTGCTCTCTTGTACGCACACGACTGTACACAACAACAAACTTTCTTCCGAATCCCAGATATCAGATCTAGGCAACAAACAGGTTATGAGTCAAGCGGCAAACTGCGCGCTTTTGACAATATTGCGTACATGAGTCTGTCCTATGCAAATGCAGTAGGTAAGTACGTTACTATGGTTACGTTGCGACAGACTCATGTCCGCTCTCTATCTATCGATTAGTCATTCTTGTAAAGCGGCATCTTCATGTACGGTCGAACACACCATCACTCCCCTCCAGCTTCAGTCATCCATCATCCAGGGCTGAAGCGAGATGGCGGGATTCCTTTTGTCGATCTTTCACTGCGTCGAACGGCGGGCGGCGATACTGGAATCCTCTGTGGCGGTCGAACTGTCGTCGAAGGCTCGTCGAGCATCATTGGAGCATTGGCGGCTTTGTATGGCTTCAAACGTCGAGCGTTCCAAACCTTTCCATCTGACAGGCGGAAGGTGAAGTAGCCAATGATCTCTTCTACAGTTTTCGGAGCACTGTAGGTCGGCTGTCCCTTTGGTGCATGCGGTAGCCTTGTGAGGACAAAGTCTCCCACTTTGTACACGCCTTTGACGAGCTTCGGTCTAGGTTGTTGTGGCGGTTCTGAGGCGGTCGGCTTGCTGCTTTTCTGTCCCGTGTACCTCGTCGGCTCTGCTCTATTCGGCTGAAAGTCGAGTCGTACCGGGTGTCCCAAGAACTTCTCAGCCGGGCTCTTCTCCCCCTCCTTCAACGGAGTCGCTCTGTAGTTGACAAAGAGTCGGCGGAGTCCTTCTTTCCATCCAGTGTTGGCAGCTGTGAACGCCTGAACACCATACTTCACATACCGATTGAAACACTCCACAATCCCATTCTCCTGCGGGTTGTAGACGGCGGTTCGGTAGTGGTGAATGTCTTTCTGCTGAAGGAAGAGCTCGAATTCTGTCGAGACGAATTGCGGCCCATTGTCCGAAACCAAACCTTCAGGGTTGCCGAAGAGACTGAAGATCTCCTTCAACCAGTCGATGATAACTGTCGAGGTAGTCGTCTTCGTGTCGAGATACAGCGGGTAGCGACTGTAGCAGTCGATCAGCACCACTATGTATCGATCGTTGTAGAACGGGCCAGTTATGTCGATTGCATACTGGACTGCTGGTTTCTGCGGTGCAGGAATTCTTTTCTCTGGTTGCGCAGTCTTCGGACGAGATTTGCTGCTCTGCTGGCAGGCATGGCAATGTTCCACCATTCTGTCGATCTCGTCATCGCGGCCGGGCCACCAGAAACTGCTTCTCACCAATCGGCGGAAACGAACGATACCAGGATGGCCTGCGTGAGCTTCTCGTAAGATAGCTTGGCGGAGAGAGGTAGGCGGGATCAGCTGTTCTCCTTTGTAGAGACATCCATTTTGCTCGCGCAGGTGAGGGGCGATACGTTTGAATGGAAGGATTGCTGGCGGCAGAGACTGCGGCCAATTTCCTGTCCTCAAACATTCCCTCAATCGCAGGAGCAACTCATCTTGATCCACAGCGGCTGTCAGATCTTCCATTCTGATTCCTCCAATCTTGAATGGTACACCGAGTTGGGCAGCTCTCTCCTTGAGGCGGGACAAGTAGTCAGCGACCACATTTGCCTTGCCCGGTAGGTACTCCAGTGTATAGTCGAACTCTGACAGGCGTTCTCTCCAGCGCAGGAACTTTGAACTCTGGCGCCGGTCCTTTGGCTTGAGCAACATTGTAGTGAGCGCCTGGTGGTCTGTGCGAAGCGTGAAGTGCCTTCCTAGCAGAAACTTCTCCCAGTGCTCACAGGCGGAGAGGGCGGCGAGAGCTTCTTTCTCATTTGCTGCATACCCTCGTTCAGTTTCGTTGAGCGTCTTGTTGAAGAATGCAATTGTCACCTCTTTTTGGCCCTGCTTCTGACTCAGTGTGGCGCCAATTCCCACGTTGGACGCATCGCTCGTGACGATCGTCGGCAGATTCGGGTTGAAGATGGCGGCTTGTACACTTTCTGCTAGCATTCTCTTCAGGGTGTCGAAGCTGGCCTGGCATTCTTCGGTCCACTCAAACTTCACATTCTTGCGGCTCAGTCGGCGCAGGGGCTCGGCGATCGAAGCAACATCTGAGAGGAAGTCCTGATAGTAGTTCAAAGTCCCCAGGAATCCTTGTACATCTCTGAGCTCTTCTGGCGTCGGGATGCTCAGAATACTCTGTACATTTTTGGTATCGGGCTTGATTCCCGCTTTCGAGATAATGTGCCCAAAAGCTGGAATCGTGTCCGTTCGAAAAATGCACTTTGCTGGCTGAAGTCGAAAATCCTTCTTGTTCAGCGCTCTGAGGACGGCTATCAGATTCCTGTCGTGTTCCTGTCGATCCTTTCCATGGACGATGATGTCGTCGATGTACGAAATCACCCCAGGCAAGCCGGCAAGAGTTTCGTGGATGAGCCTTTGAAACGCTGAGGCAGAATCTGTCAATCCCATTGGCAATCGCAGATAAGCCCTTGGCCCCAGTGGTGTTGCTGTCGTCGTCAACATCTGGCTGGCTTCATCCAGTTCGATGTGGTAGTAGGCCTTCGTCAAGTCGATTTTCGAGTAGACAGTCGAACCAACCAACTCCAGGAACAGATCCTTGATGAGTGGCAGAGGGTGGCGCACTGGAATCACGTACTGGTTCACCGCACACAGGTTGGTAGTGATTCGCACTCCTCCATCTGGTTTCTGCACTGTCACCATGGGATGTGCCCATTCGGCCTTTTCTACCGGTTTCCAAATTCCCAGTCGATCCATGAGCTCGATTTCCTTCACAACAGCTTCTCTCCTGGACAGTGGCACAGGACGTGGATTCACTGCTTTTGGAACAGCATCCGGTCGAAGCTTGATGTGGTGTTTGTGACCTGGATATTTCCCCATCTCTGACGATGTCAGCTTCGGAAACTGCTTGATGGCGGCTGCTGGCCCATCACTCTGGAGCAGATCCATGACGGAGCTGAAAGACACCTCCGGAGACAAGCGACTATTGGCGGGATTTGGAATCGTGCCATCAGTCTGCTTTATCTGTGGTGGCGCCTTCGCCTTTGGAAATGAGCGACTGGCGTCGAGATTGCAAGCAACCTGGTCAGCAGTCCTCTTTCCAGAGACGGCTCTCACTGTCGAATTTGCACACACAATATTCATGCGCAATGGTATGAGGAAATTACGCCCTAACACAGGTACCTGGTCACGTATTACATGTACTGTAGCTCTGTGAAATCGGCTGTTGTACTGGATCCTTGTGACGAACGTTCCCATGACTCCTTGCACCCTACTGCCGTCGTAGTTGTACAGGGTCTTTGGCGGTTTCAGCTGGAATCCGCGGAAATGCTTCTTGTAGACTGCATCACTGATAGCAGTTGGCTGGGCTCCCGTGTCGACTTCCATTGTCACCGGGTGGTACGTCTTCCCATCGCTGATGCCAACGCGAACTGAAATAGGCGGCGTTTCTCTCACCGCAGACAGTCGAAGCTTTCTCACAGTTCCGTCTTTCTTCTGAGCGTCTGCAGTTCCTGTTGAACTTTTGCTATGGCAGACGCGAGCGAAATGACCAGTCTTTCCGCATTGATTGCATTTCTGACTGGCGGCAGGACAACGACCTTGTTTGTGCGGCAGGGACAGTCCACATCTGGTACATTGACCCTTTTGCCCACTTGAGAACTGCGGCGATTGCAGCGAACTATTGGCGGTCTGTTGTCGGCTATTCTTGGGCGTCGATTTCTGCTGCTGGACACGATGGACAGAGTGGGACTGCTGTTGGGAGCTGGAGAGCTTGCTAGACTCGGAACGAGCCAACTCCTGAGCCCTCATGATGTCCAAAGCGTCGGCGAGTGTCAGCTCTTTCTTTGCCAACAGATCTTCTTGCGCTTTGAGGTCAGCGCATCCGCACACCAATTGAACCATCAGTCGAGTTTCGATCTGATCTCCAAATTCGCAGTCGGGGGCGAGTGCGCGTAACTGGGTGTAAAACTCGTCAACAGTTTGACCAGTGCTTTGAAAGCAGCGGTTGAACTCGAAGCAAGCTTTGCAGACAGTTTGGCGCGGAGCGAATTGTTTGATGGCGGCCTTCAAGAAGTCTGCATGCGGCATGCTGTCCTTTGCGTCGTACGCCGGATTCGTTCGGAAGATTCTCATCGCTTCTGCGCCCAAGTTCAGAACGAAGAGATTGTTGAGCTGTTTGTCAGTCAGCGGCTGATCTGCAGGTCGATTCGAGTTCTGCAGCTCCGTGTACACCTTGAACGTTTCTACCCATTGCCGAAAATCAACGGTCGGTTCTCCCGGCAGTTGCATCCAATGCGGCAGCGGCTGAAGTTGCAAGCGAGACGTCGAAGTCGGTTGATCGCCGTTTGCGTCAGGCATGTCGAATTCGTCAGGAAAATCGGCTGCAGGGCGTCCCCTTTGGTCCGAAAATGATCGTCGACAAAAGTGACGGCAGAGGCGTCGCCAGTGATGTATTGTAAGCCAGTGATATGTTGTTAGCCAGTGGTAGATTGTTCTGTGTCTCGCTTATTCAGCTTTCTTGGGTAAACGTATGTAGGTGCTTTCTGTTGTACGCACACGACTGTACACAACAACAAACTTTCTTCCGAATCCCAGATATCAGATCTAGGCAACAAACAGGTTATGAGTCAAGCGGCAAACTGCGCGCTTTTGACAATATTGCGTACATGAGTCTGTCCTATGCAAATGCAGTAGGTAAGTACGTTACTATGGTTACGTTGCGACAGACTCATGTCCGCTCTCTATCTATCGATTAGTCATTCTTGTAAAGCGGCATCTTCATGTACGGTCGAACACACCATCAAAAGGACATTCGCACAGAAAAAAAAAAAAAAAAAAAAAAAAATAAAAAAAAAAAAAAAAAAAAAACCCCCCTGCTTGTTTACTTTCTTTGATAAGGTAGAAGTGCCAATGAGCTGTCTTGTTTGGATCGGTGGGAGACAGTCGCAGCGAGCAACTCAGTTTGTTCCGAAACACTGTAGCGATCGAATGCACCTCGCTACTCTTTATGGTCCACTTCCAGTCCGTGTTACAATCTCCGGTCAGCTTCTTAACGTGAGGATGAATGTGAAACGTCGGCCCAGTGTCGAGGCGGCCAGCCTGCAACCGACATGTTAGCGAATCTGGAACTGCAGTAGCCTTTGCACAGGCTTTAACGACAGAAGCTGCCTTTGGCCTCAGCGTCAATTCGCCAGCAACTGAAATGACTTCGCGCAGGAGCAACGGTTGGTCCTGCTGTCTGTTGCTTCCGGTCAACTCCCAAAAATCTTCTAACTGTTCCAAATTCTTGACTAAAATAAAAGCTCAAAGTGATAGCAATCTTTGCGACCATAATAATGGTTCGTCTGTCTACGTACGTACTAGTAGTTCATACGTACTATAGGTAGCTCGAATGAATTGCGTACCGTCATCGCAATTAGTAAATCCCTGAATCTCAACCTTCGGAAGACTAGCGTTATCGACGGATTCATCCCAAGCGAGGCATTCGGTGATTCCATTGCGATTAGTAGGACAAATAACCCAGTCTCGCATCAATTCCAATGGTTTCTTTCCGACATCTTCACACAGCTGTAGTCCACCGAACTCCAGACATTCATTGGGGTCAGTGGATAGAATGCAGAAAGCTTTTTCCTAAATAACATATTATAATACCGCGGCTTGATGTGTACGCACGCACACAGATAGATGTATGTATGGACATGCCACATGCTTGCAATACTGTATTCTTACCGGAAAAGAAAATACTCCATCGCCGGAAGTAGTATTGCAGCGACACTTTAGGTTGGCACTGTTAGTAGTGCCACTGCCGTTGATGAGCCGACGATTTGACCCATTGAAACAACTCACGTCGAATGCGCCAAATCTTCGATAGGCCAACGACATTTGACCATATTCATCATAGGCTGCCAAATAGCGAAAGCAGTTCTCCACAGATACTGCCTGATAGTAAGTCAATTGTGCGAAGGCAAACGCGACAGTTACGAGTCCATAATATTGAGGAATCCGAAGGAAGCAGCGACCCTGCCTCCTCCCAATCACGAAGCATCCATCAAGAATATTACAAGTAGCAGGAAACGTCATGATGGGGAACGTTGCAAATTATAGTACACTACTGAATGTTCATTCTGAGCGTTGTGATAAGTGGACCAGTCGAGCAAAGAGAAAAAAGCCAGAATGAACACGTGCGCAGTTGTACTAGAAAAGTGGAAGTACTGTACAGTACCTACGTAGTTCCTGTAAAAATCGGCACATCGTGGCAGTAAAATCCGGCCAAGGCAGAAAAGGGTCGGATCCCAACTCATAAACGCTTCCACTTCTATGTACAGTACAGTATATACGTACCTGTTACGTACAGAAGTATGGAAATATACGCCGAGTAATGCACATTTAGCTCTTTCTCACATCAATTGTGATTGGCACTATGTATAATTTAGCACTAGAAATTGGTGTCCCACTACAATGTTGTCCCAAACAACACTGACATAATCAATCAATCAATCAAAATTTGCCAGGGATGTTTGGGCGGCGCAAAGACGGAGGGCAGAAGCGGGGTGCAGTGCTGGCCGTTGAAGTTCTTCAGGTACTTGCTGGCGAGGAAGAGCGCCAAGTTCTTCCTCTGCTCCAGCTGCATCTTCTCTCCAACCACATCCAGTGGAAAGATGGCGGCGCCTGCAGCCTCCTGCCGAGACAGAGCCAAGAGCAGCTGCTCCGAGCACAGCTCCTCATCCACTCCCAAGTCGGACAGGGAGGACGGAGCGGAGGAGAGCCAGGCGCGCACCGCCGCCTCCTCCTCACCCCCCGGCGGCAGCAGCGAAGGATAGCGGGAGCTCAACAGATCCAGCAGCAGGTCGTTGCCTCTATTGCCTACAGACAAAGCTGCACTTCACATCACATCCATGCAATGGCGGAGAGAAGGACGGCTCAGAGCTCAACCAAAGAGCGCAATGTACTCTGGGCCTTTGCCCGTGCTGCGATTATGGGTGCTAACGAGCTGACCCTTCTGTATTGTGTACACCTACACACAGACCATTTCCCTCTGGGTACATACCGAGTCCAGGGGGGGGGGGGGGGGGGGGGCCACCGTTTGTGTGCGGAAGCAAGGATCGGTGAATCCTTGGTGGAAGTGGGCAAGTGTCAGTTGACGTTTATGAGGCGTTGTGTTCGACGCAGGGCCGTACAACGCCCAACGGGCCTCACAACTTCCCTTCCCTCTCCACGCCACCGATCAATAATAGACTAAAAAACTAGACGGCTCACCTCGCGACCACCCATAATCCTCAACGTAATCTAGCAAACTCTACGACGGCAAGGCACCTAAACGTAGTGGCACAATCCACATGAGCGAGCTCACTTTTCATCATATCTGCCTCAGTGCCTTCTACGGTGGAGATGACTTCGTCTCTGGTTCGTCGAATCAGAGTGACGGGTCCGTGATAATGTCGCAGTTGTCGGGCCACAGGCAGATCCATGTATCCACGAACGGTCCGCGTAACCAGACCGCGCCAACTGGGCGGCATTCGAGCCACAGCCAGCGGAAGTAAGTCGTCAAAAGTGGCGTCTCAAAAATATACATACGCACGCCGCCGTTAGAATCGCGTCACTGTACTGTACATGTGCACATCAGTGAGAGCAAACTGTACGTGTAGGGTACTGCGGGGTAAACCCGGACACGGGGGTAAACCCGGACACCTAGTATATCTCAGCAACCATTCGACCAATTGAAACAATGAACTCTCCTCTTTCAAATGAGCTACCATGTTCATCTATCATTTGCCAAAGCGGCAAGTTCAGTGGAGCTTAGGTGTCCGGGTTTACTCCACAGTGCGCTACATACCGAGGACAAGTCCGCCGATGGAGGGTTTGTTCATGGTGGCCCAGGTGGCGGTGTATCCGCCGATGGACCAGGCGAAGAGCAGGGTGTCTTGTGGCTGGAAGCCCAGTCGCTTCTCCGCGTACTCCAGCACCACCTCCATCGCCGCCGCGTCCTCCGTCGGCCACGGAGTCCCGCTGCTCCCGCCAAAACCTAGTACACACATCACGCACCATTGACTCGCATCAAATCACATCTCCGTGTCCGTACATAAAGACTGTACGTACTCTGCTGTTGTTCATTATCGCTTTATCCACAAGTAAACTTGCACTGTACATACACTACGTTGTGTGGCTACACGGTCGCCCCCTTTATATTAGTTCAGTGCGATTTATCTTAACATCAAAGATCGGTGGCGCAGGAATTGATCCCGCCGAGTAGCAGGCGAGTGCTTTACCCACTGAACTACGGTACATACGCCTGCTTGATTATAGTAACCTCGGTGTCGGTCGACATAAAATTTTCCCCTTCGTTTCAGTATTGAAAGCTAGCGGGTCGTTTTTCAAGTGCATGCACGCATATTACCTGGATGATTCCATCCCAACACGGAGTAGCCGGCATCCACGGGTACGGAGAAGGATCCGATCTCATAATATCCCGCATTTCCCTCACAAGTGATGACTAGCGTATTGCCATTGGGCGCATCGGTGCGATTTCGCTTGTCCACGAACACCGTATCCACCGTCTGGCCGTTTCGCGCCACCAGCTTCGCCCTCTTCCCGCCTTTCTCCTCCATAATCTTACTCCGTCCTTCCACCAACGTGAGATGCAGCAGAACGCGATAGAGACCCACTGCCCCCGGGTACAGCAGAGATATGCCCATCGTACTGGCCACCAAGCGACACAATCCATCCTTGGCGTACTCCACCACGCCGAAGTTTCTTCGTCCTTCGTCAGAGGTCGCTTCCATCGTCGTCGACACAAACTTCGGCGTTCGCTCCCCCTGGAATTCGTAATCCGGCGGCCAAGCCCAGAATTCGAAATCGAATTCGCCCAATCGCCGCTTAGTCGCCGGCGAATTCTCCTTCGTTGCCGCGTCCAAAACGCGCAGAAATGCCCGATAATCCTCGTTTCCCACTCGACCCAAACCCCGTATGAAGTAGCAGCAGGAATAAAAGCAGCACAGGAACACGCCCAACTTGACTCCGTTCTCTGGCGTGATGCTACCGCGTCTGTACAGCCAAATTAGGAGGAAGGGCGACAGGTACTTGCACAGGAATTTGGCACCACTACCGAACAGTAATGCCCGACTACCTGCCACCTCCAAAAAATTGGGGTAGTAGACGAAGGACGGATTATCTGGGGTTCGGAAGCGTTTGTACAGTTCTGGCCCAGTGAAATAGCGCAGCAGGGTGAACAGTGCCATCCCTGGAGATTTGTCTCTGATCTGAGTTACTGTATTTCCTGAAAGCACCGCACGTACAGTAGGTTAACACAGACAGTACAACAAACTATGCGGAAGGTATGACTGGGTGTGGATACACAACCTTTCCCTTCAAAACACCGCATGCAATATGGCGTGAAAACTTAGTTTACTGTTGCAAAGTTATGAACACGACATAAGACTTCCATGTACAAGACGCTTTACACAAATAAACGCAAGGGTTGTTGTTTGTCTTGTTGCTATGTTTCGTTTTGCGCAGGATCATCCGGATGTATGACAGTTTCAATCTCGACGTCGCTGTCGCTTTCACTGTCACTGTCCCCACCTTCCTCTCCAGTTTTTGGCTTCTTCGCATTCTTTTGCTTCTCCTTTTTCTTCAGTCTAAACAGCAAAGTATAATCACCTTTTACTGCGCATACCAAAGGAAATTATCATGCGTAGGAATGGCGTATAACAGCGTCAATAGTATCATATCCACTACTTGCGCTGTTACTACGGGACGTGGCTGGAGCCAGATGCCCGACCCTTTTCTTTCAGTGGATTTTGATTGAGCAGACATCCGGGCATGTATACATGTAACAGTGCTGAATACTGCTTGCTCATTATACGTAGGCCTATACCTACCTCTTGGCTCGTTTCTTGGCCCGTTTCTCCTCCAGTTCTTGCTGTTTGCGGGCTACAGATTCCTCGTACTCCTTAGCCATCTCCTCTTTTTTTGCCTCTTTGGCTATGTGCTCCAAGCGCATATTTTCCTTCCTTCGCGTGTTCCGAAATATATGATACTCTTGGCTCCCAGCACCGGCGCTCGAACCTAAAGTCATAAGAGTCAACCCATGGTACGTACGTACGCACTGTACTGTACATGGCACGTGCGTAAGTACCTACTGCAGTAAGCATAGTATATAAGTATGTGACGGACCACAGGAAATATCGACCTACTAGATAATGACAGAGAGATTTCTCTTACCAACGACATTTCGCACAAATTCGGGAGGTTTCCGAGGTTCGCGATCCTTCTTCGGATTCGGTATTGACACCGGCTTTTCCTGAAAAGCAGCTTCGCTCATCACTCTTCAATCCCACAACTGATCACAAATGTACATACACATTCTGTAACTCGACACAGCTCAACCGCATGTACAGTAGAGTAACCGCCACCAAACAGTCTTCTGTATTAGCGGACTTGCGAAATCAACAAGTGTCTGCGCGCGCCATAGAAAAGTAGGGCACGGGCGCGCATGCGTAGACAGCCGTGTTGAAATCACAAGTCCGCTAATACAGAAGACTGTATGAAGCTTCAGCAAAAGGAGAGACTGGGAGTAGGCGATATCGTTTTTGATGTCTTCTACAGGGTGTCCCACGTAGACCTCCCTAACGATCCAGCCTATAACCGATAACTTCCGTATTACACCAGATATCAAGCTGAAATTTTGTACCCCAAGAATATGTCATGCAATGTCTTTAAATTTAAACCAAAGCTGGATCGTTAGGGAGGTATACGTGAGATACCCTGTAGCTTTCAGTGTCGTCTACTGTGCAGTGTGCACATAACCAATCAATCAGGGTGCATTGGTCGTGGCATGCTTACAATGTTATCGAACATTTTCTCCAGACGAAATCGCTGCACATCCGTGAATGTTCGAGCTGTCCTTTCGAATTTGTCAGCCATGTCCTCCGCCCGTCGTTCTTTTCGCTTCTCCGCAAGCTCTTCGTCCGTCCCTCGATAATCCGGCCGCTGCCAGGAATTCAGGCCTCGATTCAGGCCTGCTCGCGGATTTATCTTATCCATTTTACCCGAGCTTTTGTCCACCATGATGCACCTAAAAGTCAACGTACAAATCTAATAATAAAACAAATGTACGCATACGTAATACAAGAGGAGACACAAAGTGCATAAAAAATATTCAAGGGTATCCTATCTTACACCCTCATCAAACTTCGACACAACATTCTTCAGACCCAAAAGCTTTTTGTTTGTTCCTTCACAATTTTGTTTACAAATGCACAATACAATCCCTCACAGTAATCGAACAGATACATCCGAAGAACATTGCGGCTTCATACCCTAGTCCCATACTATCTATAATTGCAGCTAAGGTTTGACCTGTACGCCCACTTTTCCCATTATCAAGATGTACACACTCCCATACAGAGACTCTCAATTCGTTTCTGTGGCGGCCGCTTCTTTCAGTTCCTCTACGCACCAATCCAACTGTCCGTAGAGCCTGGAGAAGTCTTCAGCTGACAACTGCTGAATCCTCCTAGCAGCCAGCATGCCCTGTCTGCACAGCGAGTACAGCATCTGTCTCTGCTGTTTCAGCAACGAATCAACCTTCCCCTGATCTTCTACCACCACTCCTTCTTGTTCAGCCAGGTGATCATACTGCATGTTGTGAACCATGCCTTTTCTCTTCCGCTTTTTCTTTTTCGAGCTTACTAAAGCTGCAGGGTCCCATTCCCATTGCTCCATTTGCCCATCTTCTTCTGCTCCCCCTTTCAGCAGTGCTTCACCTCCCAGCTCTTCTGCTTTCTTCTTATAGTTGCGTATATCCGTGGGCTTCACTAGGAACAGTCGCGTGTGCATGTTTTGCACGGCCTCCTCCGGGTACTGGAGTAGATGCCGCATGTCTTCGGAGACGCGCGTGCGTCCGAAGCGTTCCGCCTTCAGCGCGTCGCCCTCGCTGCGACCCAGCGCCAGCTGCTTCACCAGGCGATCCCTGTGCAGCCGGGGAAGGCGCACGTACTGCAGGTCGATGTCGTGGCCGTAGTGGTCGATGTACAGGGTGTCCAACCTAAATTTACACAAAATTCAATTGAGCATAACTTCCGTCTTAAGCGGCATAGAAAGATGGGACCTAGCTCATCTGAAAGCTCAATTCAAAAGCTATATATTCGTATGTCTGCCGTTCATCTTTCTCTGCCTCTCAAGACGAAAGTTATGATCGATTGAATTTTGTGTAAATTTAGGTTGGACACCCTGTAGGCGCGCACGCTCACGCTCCCGCTCGCCTTGTACACGATGATCAGCTCCGCAGTACACAGGCGACCCAGACGGCAGGAATCTTTGGTCTTTCGCCGCTGGCGCACTACAAAATACAGTGGGATGTCGGTGATACGGGATAGTGCGGGGTAATTCGGGCCACCTTCACCTATTTTCCTCAGTTGGGTAGGAGGAACCAACCAAATTTATAACCGTGTAATATCCAACCCTCTTTGAAAGTAATCGCAGATCCGATTAGTTGGGCCCTTCCCAAATGAGGGTTGGTCGCGACGGCCCGAATTACCCTGCTCTACCATACGCACGTACCAAGCATTCAAAAAACAGCTGTGTGGTATCGTATGCCATGCGTGCTTAGTAGTACATACGTACCTTCCTCGGCCACCACTGGCGGAATATCTCCGGATCGATTGCATCGCATGTATTTCTTCCTCTCCCCTCCGCGTATGCGACTCGTTTTCACTACGAACTGAGCCCCGGTGAGCAACTCCAACTCCGTCTTCCACTCTTCAAAGTCCACTTCGCTCACAAAAGTCCGTTCAATCTGCACAAACATACATACAATTACGGTAGAGCGAATTGCAAAAATCATGTGTAGAGGCCTCCAAGTACAAAATCCTGTGTACATGGGCGTACACCTATGTACATGTTCGGTACATTTGTTACGTATGACAATGTAGTAGGCCTATAATGTAGCCTATTCGTATAGATAGAGTACATACATCCGCGTACGCGCAAGTTGAACATGCAAATAGAGCACGTAAGCACCATACCTCTGGAAAGTGTATGCCGTGCGCAGCTCCCAAATGATCCCGTAATTCCTTCAGATACTGCGAAGAGAAGTCGCAGCCCTCCTCACAGCACACAGCCAACTCTTTGCCGAACGCGTGTCGAGGGGTGGAGGGGCCTGAGGGGAATTCGAGTATACCCTTGCGGTTTCTGTACTTCTCCGCGTGCTTGTTCTTCTGGTGCCGTCGAAGCGCCGTCTACAATATTCCTTCCTACATCTGCTGGAACGACTTAGAGATATGGACAATAGGTGTGGTGGAAATAAGAACGACGACAGGTAGGGAGGGGCCAAGATGAAGGAAACGCTCTTGTACAGGGTGTCTCACGTAGACCTCCCTAACGACCCAGCCTTATAACTTCCGTATTACAGTAAGTATCAAGCTGAAATTTTGTCCCCCAGAAACCCAAGAAAATAGGAAAATTTGTGGCAAAATTTGAGCAAGAGATGGGGTGAAATTACGAGCTTGCAAATTTGCGACCACGTTTTTCAACATTTTGAAATCAGTCTTGCCACTATTGACCGCGACAGCTCCTTGAACGCTGTTAAGGGCGGCAAATCGCCTGTATTTTTGAATCCTTTGTGTTCCGGACTGTGATGACGTTCAGCCATGGTTGTTCCACCATATTGCCATGTTGGATGAGCTGCTTGACCATGCTGAGCAGAACATTCTAATGTCAAAATCACGGTTAGTCGCGGAAAATGATAAAACAGGGTCCAAAATTTCCAAGCCTGTAATTTCGTTCGCTATGGGCCTATCTGGCTCAAATTTTGCCACAAAGTTTGCTATTTTCTTGGGTTTCTGGTGACAAAATTTCAGCTTGATATCTAATGCAATACGGAAGTTATAAGGCTGGATCGTTAAGGAGGTCTACGTGAGACACCCTGTTTTAGTTCGAATAACTAATATAAGTTGTGCTGTTGCCAGCCAACAGATACCGTACTATTACTATGTATGTACGTACCTTGTGGCCAGTGAAGCCTTGACCGCAGTCGTCACACCAGAGCGTGAGCGTGCGAGAAACAGCCAGACCTTTCTCTTTGCGCCTCCTCGCATATTCATCCGGATGCTGTACGCGTATGTGACGTCGAAGCGAATTGAAGCTGCCCATCACTTTCTTGCACAGCTCACACTCCCGCATTTCCATTGGTTGCAGCGAAGAAAGGAGTCGCTTGGACTTAGCTACAACTTCATCTATACAGGTATTATATATTTTTGGTATTATCTTTTTCCTGGCTTACCAACAGTAGCTTCTGCTGCCTTCTTCCTTGATGAAGCCAGACGCGACCTCGATTCCTTCTTTTCCTTTTGACCTCCCTCTCTCCCCTCCCCACTCACCGCCCTTATAAATCCTACCTCCCCCCCCCCCGGAACGCCTCTCCCACTATCCTCCGGCTCAGACGAGCCCCCCCCCCCCCCTCCCCTATCCCTATCTCTATCCCTTATATCCACACACTACTCTTAAGCTCTAGAGTAGACATCATCCATCGCCTACGCTCTTCCCACGCCCGCCCCACTCCCACCCCCCATCTACAACCTCTCACATACATCCCGACATTCACCTACAACCCCCACTAGCACACCTTCTATCTCGCCACCCCACTTAATTCCACTCTACTTAGCGACACGCCAAACCCCACAACCATCTCGACCACCCCTAAACCCTCCCTACCCGCTCCCTTATGATCCGCTCTCAAGAAAGCGTATCCCTTCTAACCCGCCTCTGCAATCTCCAACCTAAGACAGACAGAACCCCACTCTTCCCCCAGACAGCCGCTCCTCGAGAGGCACTCATCCCTTCCGACCTCCCAAGGCACCGTAGCACGGAAGGCGGTTCAGCAGCCACCAGTCTAATACGCGGCCTAATCTTTTCTCCCCAAGTAGCTCCGCAGGTCAGCAGGAGCGTCGGCTGACGGGTACTCTGCATCTTCCATCCGCATACCCTAGCAACGATCGGCTTGACGCAGCTGGTGCAAATAGTAGCCGCGTATCGTCGAAGGAAAGTAACGTCCCACGTCTGCACGGTATGTCTGTGCTTCCCTTCCACTCAAACGAACAAGCAACGATTTCGTTCGGGTCGGCGTGTCCTTCTCTAGACCCCGGCCCTCGTTCTGGCTTCATCAAGAACCACATTCGATCCAACGTGCTTAGTAGATTCTTCTGCGACGAGGCGAGCCCTCTGCAGCTCTGGCCGCGCGAAGCTACCCCTTGACCCCCCTATTGCATACTACTCTTCCTCCTACTAACTCACCTCTCTCGTGCCCGACACTTTACGTCTCGAATCGATAAACTATTCCTCCCTGCACTCCTTACCTGCGCGCGAGAGCTTCGACTGCTCTGCTCATTTCTCTCTTATGCTGGCACCGCGCCGAGTCGCTTCCGCTCCGCTCTCTCTCACCCTGGTCCCATTGTTGGAAGTTTCCGAAAAGATAATACCAAAAATATATAATACCTGTATAGATGAAGTTGTAGCTAAGTCCAAGCGACTCCTTTCTTCGCTGCAACCAATGGAAATGCGGGAGTGTGAGCTGTGCAAGAAAGTGATGGGCAGCTTCAATTCGCTTCGACGTCACATACGCGTACAGCATCCGGATGAATATGCGAGGAGGCGCAAAGAGAAAGGTCTGGCTGTTTCTCGCACGCTCACGCTCTGGTGTGACGACTGCGGTCAAGGCTTCACTGGCCACAAGGTACGTACATACATAGTAATAGTACGGTAATAGTCACCAGAAACCCAAGAAAATAGCAAACTTTGTGGCAAAATTTGAGCCAGATAGGCCCATAGCGAACGAAATTACAGGCTTGGAAATTTTGGACCCTGTTTTATCATTTTCCGCACTAACCGTGATTTTGACATTAGAATGTTCTGCTCAGCATGGTCAAGCAGCTCATCCAACATGGCAATATGGTGGAACAACCATGGCTGAAGTGATTTTGACATTAGAATGTTCTGCTCAGCATGGTCAAGCAGCTCATCCAACATGGCAATATGGTGGAACAACCATGGCTGAACGTCATCACAGTCCGGAACACAAAGGATTCAAAAATACAGGCGATTTGCCGCCCTTAACAGCGTTCAAGGAGCTGTCGCGGTCAATAGTGGCAAGACTGATTTCAAAATGTTGAAAAACGTGGTCGCAAATTTGCAAGCTCGTAATTTCACCCCATCTCTTGCTCAAATTTTGCCACAAATTTTCCTATTTTCTTGGGTTTCTGGGGGACAAAATTTCAGCTTGATGCTTACTGTAATACGGAAGTTATAAGGCTGGGTCGTTAGGGAGGTCTACGTGAGACACCCTGTACAAGAGCGTTTCCTTCATCTTGGCCCCTCCCTACCTGTCGTCGTTCTTATTTCCACCACACCTATTGTCCATATCTCTAAGTCGTTCCAGCAGATGTAGGAAGGAATATTGCAGACGGCGCTTCGACGGCACCAGAAGAACAAGCACGCGGAGAAGTACAGAAACCGCAAGGGTATACTCGAATTCCCCTCAGGCCCCTCCACCCCTCGACACGCGTTCGGCAAAGAGTTGGCTGTGTGCTGTGAGGAGGGCTGCGACTTCTCTTCGCAGTATCTGAAGGAATTACGGGATCATTTGGGAGCTGCGCACGGCATACACTTTCCAGAGGTATGGTGCTTACGTGCTCTATTTGCATGTTCAACTTGCGCGTACGCGGATGTATGTACTCTATCTATACGAATAGGCTACATTATAGGCCTACTACATTGTCATACGTAACAAATGTACCGAACATGTACATAGGTGTACGCCCATGTACACAGGATTTTGTACTTGGAGGCCTCTACACATGATTTTTGCAATTCGCTCTACCGTAATTGTATGTATGTTTGTGCAGATTGAACGGACTTTTGTGAGCGAAGTGGACTTTGAAGAGTGGAAGACGGAGTTGGAGTTGCTCACCGGGGCTCAGTTCGTAGTGAAAACGAGTCGCATACGCGGAGGGGAGAGGAAGAAATACATGCGATGCAATCGATCCGGAGATATTCCGCCAGTGGTGGCCGAGGAAGGTACGTATGTACTACTAAGCACGCATGGCATACGATACCACACAGCTGTTTTTTGAATGCTTGGTACGTGCGTATGGTAGAGCAGGGTAATTCGGGCCGTCGCGACCAACCCTCATTTGGGAAGGGCCCAACTAATCGGATCTGCGATTACTTTCAAAGAGGGTTGGATATTACACGGTTATAAATTTGGTTGGTTCCTCCTACCCAACTGAGGAAAATAGGTGAAGGTGGCCCGAATTACCCCGCACTATCCCGTATCACCGACATCCCACTGTATTTTGTAGTGCGCCAGCGGCGAAAGACCAAAGATTCCTGCCGTCTGGGTCGCCTGTGTACTGCGGAGCTGATCATCGTGTACAAGGCGAGCGGGAGCGTGAGCGTGCGCGCCTACAGGGTGTCCAACCTAAATTTACACAAAATTCAATCGATCATAACTTTCGTCTTGAGAGGCAGAGAAAGATGAACGGCAGACATACGAATATATAGCTTTTGAATTGAGCTTTCAGATGAGCTAGGTCCCATCTTTCTATGCCGCTTAAGACGGAAGTTATGCTCAATTGAATTTTGTGTAAATTTAGGTTGGACACCCTGTACATCGACCACTACGGCCACGACATCGACCTGCAGTACGTGCGCCTTCCCCGGCTGCACAGGGATCGCCTGGTGAAGCAGCTGGCGCTGGGTCGCAGCGAGGGCGACGCGCTGAAGGCGGAACGCTTCGGACGCACGCGCGTCTCCGAAGACATGCGGCATCTACTCCAGTACCCGGAGGAGGCCGTGCAAAACATGCACACGCGACTGTTCCTAGTGAAGCCCACGGATATACGCAACTATAAGAAGAAAGCGGAAGAGCTGGGAGGTGAAGCACTGCTGAAAGGGGGAGCAGAAGAAGATGTGCAGATGGAGCAATGGGAATGGGACCCTGCAGCTTTAGTAAGCTCGAAAAAGAAAAAGCGGAAGAGAAAAGGCATGGTTCACAACATGCAGTATGATCACCTGGCTGAACAAGAAGGAGTGGTGGTAGAAGATCAGGGAAAGGTAGATTCGTTGCTGAAACAGCAGCGACAGATGCTGTACTCGCTGTGCAGACAGGGCATGCTGGCTGCTAGGAGGATTCAGCAGTTGTCAGCAGAAGACTTCTCCAGGCTCTACGGACAGTTGGACTGGTGCGTAGAGGAGCTGAAAGAAGCGGCGGCCACAGAAACGAATTGAGAGTCTCTGTATGGGAGTGTGTACATCATGATAATGGGAAAAGTGGGCGTACAGGTCATATCTTAGCTGCAATTGTAGATAGTACTAGTATGGGACGACGTATGAAGCCGCAGTGTTCTTTGGATGTATCTGTTCGATTACTGTGAGGGATTGTATTGTGCATTTGCAAATAATTGTGAAAGAATGAAACAAAAAGCGTTGGGTCTGAAGAATGTTGTGTCGAAGTTTGAAGAGGGTATAAGCTACCCTTGGATATTTTTATGTAATACTTTGAGTCTCTTCTTGTATTACGTATGTGTACATTGTTTTATTATTGGATTTGTACGTTGACTTTTCTTGGCATCATGTCGGACAAAAGCTCGGGTAAAATGGACAAGATAAATCCGCGGGCAGGCCTGAATCGAGGCCTGAATTCCTGGCAGCGGCCGGATTATCGAGGGACGGACGAAGAGCTTGCGGAGAAGCGAAAAGAACGACGGGCGGAGGACATGGCTGACAAATTCGAAAGGACAGCTCGAACATTCACGGATGTGCAGCGATTTCGTCTGGAGAAAATGTTCGATAACATTGTAAGCATGCAACCGGCTAGTGCACCCTGATTGGTTATGTACTGTTGACACCACTGAAAGCTAGAAGGCATCAAAACGATATCGCCTACTCTTAGCCTCTCATTTTGCTGAAGCATCGTACTTTTGCAGTCTGCTGTATTTAGCTGACATGCGAAATCAACACGGGTGCGCGTGCAGACACTTGTTGATTTCGCAAGTCCGCTAATACAGAAGACTGTTTGGTGGCACTTCTATTGTACATGCGGTTGAGCTGTGTCGAGTTACAGAATGTGTATGTACATGGTGATCAGTTGTGGGATTGAAGAGTGATGAGCGAAGCTGCTTTTCAGGAAAAGCCAGTGTCAATACCGAATCCGAAGAAGGATCGCGAACCTCGGAAACCTCCCGAATTTGTGCGAAATGTCGTTGGTAAGAGAAATCTCCCCTGTCATTATCCAGTAGGTCGATATTTCCTGTGATCCGTCACATACATTCTGTGCTTGCTTACTGCAGTAGGTACTTACTAGTGTAAAGTCGTGGGGTACGTCCAACGGGACGTACCATAGCCCGGCCCTGCGGCCATGAACTGACAGCCGGCAGCCCGCGTTGGAGGCAAAAGGCGGCGCGGCAACTCTAAGACGCCGCGCCGCTTCGCGAGCAAAATCAACTGCGCCCCGCCAGCCTACGCAAGAATCGATCGGCTGGCGGAGGAAAGTCTCACCGCAGGCCCCGAACTCCCGCCAACTTTCAAGGCGGTGATTGGAGGAAGGAGCCGGAAGCCGCAGGGAGGCAAGGCGGAGCCAAGGAGGGCGAGGGGCAGCGGGAGTGATTTATTATTTTTGAATCAGTTGTTGTTGATTGTGTAGTAAAGAGCTGTTGTGCGGAATCTTTTGGATTTTTATTGAGTTTATGATAACGATGGAATCCGCCTCCGAGTGAGGTTCTTCCTTCTCCTCTCTGCCTGAAACACTCGTCTCCGTTGTGCTTGACAGATAATTCGGCCTGCCGGATCGTTCGATCGCGGTCTGTGCAGAGGAACTTCCAGTCAGTCAATGGACTGCCTACGTCCATCGTGCTGTGGTTTCATAGCTGCAGGATGAAAGAGACAGGCGGATAGAACTCGGCGTTAGCTAGCTAGCTCAATCCAGTGAGCAGAAGTGGCTTCCGGCAACGGTAGTTCTTCCCTGTTTACATGGAGGATCCCTAACTCGAGCACTTGACTGGCTGTGGCTTCCAACAAGCGAATTGTCAGGTATGACGGAGCGTGTGCTAGGGTGGAGAGGAGAGCTTTCTCATGAACTCTTGCACAATGTCTAGAACTCTTTCAACGACGGCTACTACTTTCGATTCTACAGTCGCTTACCGACTACAACAAACGCCTATGTATCAGGATGCGAATCGCGCGTCGCCCACTTCTATAGTGGACGGCGGAAGTCCGAGTGGACCCCCAGTGGCAACGGGAGCTGAAAACAGCTCCTCGCATCAGTCCACCGTCCTCGGACAAGGGTTAAACCCCGCCCACAACACAGTGGGAACTTCACCCCCATCTCTGGGGCAGGAGCTGTACTGTAAACAGCTCGAAAAAGCCGGAGAAATACTCTCCGAAGTTCGCCAATTGCTGGATACTCCCGGCCACGTACAAGAGGCCGATGATAAGATGCGAGCCGCTAAAGCAGTGCTGGACGTGCTGACCTTGGATATACCAAATGTTGACCTGGCGAAAGCACGAGAGATGGTCCACGTCCAACAATTGCACTGTAAGCAACACAGTTTGCCGTATGTCCCTGCGACAGCGCTAGAAATGCTAGCAAGTACGTGGGACAAACTCTATACTCTATTCGATCGAGTAGAGGAGAGTGCGCGATATCAGATCGACTTGCGCTCGGTCCGTATGTCAGACATACAGAAGCAGCTGGATCAGTTGCGAGCGGAGCAAGTAATGGGGAGCGCGGCAGATTTGAAAAGGCACTTCAGCCGCGCGCCGCAACAAGCACGGTTTGAAGAAGCGGATAACGATCAGGACCCTCCTCAATTGAGGAGACAAGATGCCATGCCGACGACAGCTCGAAAGGAGTTGGCAGAAACGGTCCAAGATCTGGACAACACCCGTTTCGTCAATCCATTGGTCACGTCCACTCCAGCTGCGCCTTGGAATCAAGCGCGCCAGCTCTATGACCATAGGCGTGACCTGTACAGGGTTCAACCGGAAGCCCCACCTCTGCCGAGGTTGGAGGACAAATCAATGAGGTGCGAGGGTTGAGGAGAGATGGTCAACAATTACCATCTCCCCTGCAGCCCAACACCGCCAATACCGGACTACCCCCAGTGATCCAAGCGATGGTGGATTCACCACTCCCAAGGATGCCTACAGCTCCCACCAAAGGAGCAGCAGCTGACCCAGAGCTGCAACGCCGCAGATCAGCTGAGGCTAATGATAAAGCACATAATGTATCTGTGGCAGCGATGTTCTCTAAGCCAACTGGCTCCTCCTTCCTGAATCAGGCAGGAATGGGCCAGCAGCTGCATTCTCAGTCTGCCATGGGCTATGGCAACTATCGCGAACCGTTTTACGGACCCCAAACTTCGGCTCCACCTCCCCTCAGCAGGGCGGAGAAAACCAAGCCCGAGCTTCTACTGCTGGAGCTAGAGCGAGTGGAGGAGGAGGCGGAGGAGGCGGTGGCGGAGACAGCAGCGATGATGACAGCGATGGTCGACGAAGACGGCGCAATAGCGGAGGCCCACCACGTCGAAATCGACGTAGATGGGGCCGAGATGGAATTGATGGTGAATACGGCAGAGATAGCTGGGTCGGATCCGACTCGGATGACAGCCGATTCAATGGTGACAGACGACGTCGTCACAGACGAAATCGCAGGGACAGCGAAGACCGCTCGCCGCGTAGAAGTGTACCAAAGCGGAAACCCAAGATGGAAAAACCCATCCCCTGGACAAACGCGGATGCTTCTTTGCAGGAGGTCGCTTTATTCTTTCGAGAATATCAGGCATACGCCTCCTACAATTTCGTCGATGACGATGGTCACCCGGATGACCAGTTGTTTGTCACCGGAATCTCCCAGTTCCTCAAAAATGAGGTACGCACGACGTACGCCATGATCATGGTGGACCGCCCCAACATATCGTATTACGATCTCAGGAGTGAACTCATGAGATGGGCGATGGGACCAGAAGGAAGAGCATCGGCTCTTTCTAGATTGGCAGGCATACGATGGGACAGAGCTCAAGAAACCTTGAGACAATTTGCCCAACGCCTTAACACCCTCATGGTGCAGGCCTACAGCCATTTGGATCCAGCCACCAGAGATGAAGTAGCTGGTCATCTCTTCATGGAGGCCATCCCAGAAAGATGGAGAACCAAGTTGAGGGTGGATCACCCTCAAGTCATCCAGATGACTGGCATGGTGGATCTATGCCGCAGGCTGGATGAGACCGAAGAGAGTGGAGGAGCAGCGCAGAACTCAAGTGAGTTCTCCCCGCCCTTGCACGTTTCATAGGAGAAACAGTTTCGGAAGAAATCAAAGCCGATCTGTCTCCCCACACTTTACAGCTGCAGT
>JASAMW010006565.1:0-20560 GCA_030247985.1 Epsilonema sp. ZAB3_2
TCAAAATAGCCTTCATTCATAGTACCATGGGGTACCATACCATAGTACCATAGTACCATGGGAAAATAAGGCCACCAAGTTTCAGGCCTGCATATCTCAGCGACCAATTGACCGATTGAGACAGATGATATCACTCGGTTCCTTGAACTCTCCTCTTTCAAATGAGCTACATGTTTCATCATTTGCCGAAACAGCAAGTTCAAAGGAGCGTAGGTGGCCGGGTTTACCCCAGAGTACCCTACATGTGTACCTCATCCTCTCCCGTATCTGCAACGGCTTTCAACAGGATCATCCGTCATCACCATCATTTCTTTTCCAACTTCGTCAGCATCAAATGAATTGGCGCCTCCTTGCATCAGTGGCACACTCTCTAGTACCTTATTGTTCCGCTCTTGCTCCCGCACTCTCCTCCTTCATCTACGTTCTTTCTCCGGTCAATTCCTCAGATCTATTATCCAGTTCATTACTTCCCCCGCTTTCTCGTCTACCCGCCGCAGCTTTTCGCCAATATGTGGGCGTCCGAGGCGAAAGGCGACGCATCCTGATTGGCTGCCGAGGCCCCAATCCAAGCACGTTTCATTGGCTGCCGAGGGAGAAATCGACCGTTTTCTGGTTGGCCACCTGAGAAATCGACCGTTTCTCATTGGCTGCCCGAGCAGAATCGACCGTTTCTCATTGGCTGTCGAGGGAGAAATCAACCGTCTTTCATTGGCTGCCGAGAGGAGAGAGTCGGCGCCTTCTCATTGGCCGCCGAGGGAGAAATCGGAGGCTCCTAGTTGGACGGAAACGAGGGCGTAAGCGCGACCTCTTGCGGTGGCGGAGAGAAACTTCGACGACTGGTCGCCCAGGTGTTAACGTCGCTCCTCGACTATCAGAAGGCCAGCCGGGATTCTCGTTGGCCCCGAGAAGATTCGTCTGGGTCGAGTCCACCGATGCCGCTACCGCGGACGATATGACCGGTTTTCTGTCGAAACTCTTCGGATACCTGAAGCAGGCAAAAACTGGACCTGATCAAAGGCAGAAAACGTACGCACGTACATACACACAGACATCGGCATGGCTTCCAAGATTCGGCGTGGTTCAATACGTCGTTGTATTGCTTCGTCGATATCAATACGATCATTGTGCGATCTGCTACCACTCCTAACATGTTTACCCACTCTTGCCCGCCGTGTGTGTGTGATTACTGACTCACTCCAAATCGTTATCCGTCAACAGCAAATGTCCTGACCCAGTGGAACTTCTTTCTGTTGTCGATAAACTTGGCTGACTTTGACTGATGCTGCCTTATATTCTGCGCCCTATAAACCATTCACAATATGGCTCCTTTTGGCAAGGTTGCCCCGGGTCATGTCACACGAAACATCAAAGCTACGAGTTTCATCCAGGCTGCTCCCATAACACAGATTTATGAAATACTTCGCATAAGTCTTTCGGTAATGAAGTAGTAATTTTCGATGTTTCGGCTCGTCATACATAACCCGGGCCCACCTCGCGACCACCCAGGCAAGAAGGAATAATAAATACTGTAATGACTCGTCTGGCCTCATCTGTTCGTCCCCCTCATATATAACCCCCCCCCCCCAAATCAGCAGACTAACGTCAATTGCACTCGTGTATAACACGAAGCATACAAAAATCGGTAAAAATTGAAGGTTTTGCCAGCATGGTGAGGTGTTTTTTAGCGTTTTCAGCTAAAACAGAAACTGTAATTGTGTTTAGGCAAATTTGAAGCATCTGCCATGTCATGAAGAGTACAAACAAGCCTAAATTACTGACGCGGAAAAAATAATAGGCTCTAAACCCCCACTTTTTGATAAATGCACTCGTGTATAACCCCCCTTCGTGTATAACCCCCTCTCGTATATAACCCCTTAAATTGGCCACTAATTTTTTGACACCCCCATGGGGTTATACACGAATCATTACAGTAACGCAAGTAGCGAAAAATATAGGGTAACGTCGGGTAGCTTTTGTTACCATGAGGTACCCGGCCACTTACGCTCCTTTGAACTTGCTTTTTCAGCAAATGATGAACCAAATAGCTCGTTTGAAAGAGGAGAGTTCGAGGAATCAGTTGGTATACTTCGTCTCAACCGGTCCATTGGCTGCTGAGATATGCAGCTCGGAAACTTTGGTGGCGGATTTTCCCATGGCCAGTTTTACCCCACAGTACCCTACCTGTCAAGCGACATCGACTATCCTCCGTCGTCTGACTCTGATATCCCTGATCGGGGGGCGTGGCCGCCATTTTTTCTTCTTCCGAATCTTCTCCGCCGCCGACCCGCCGATCGTCGTCTTCGTCGCCACCTCCTCTTCGCCTTTCTCCGTCGCCTTTTCGCAACTGGTGGTAGCGAGAGGGGTTTGGGAGGCGCTGCTCAGAAGACTCGACTGACTCGTTCGCAGTTCCGTAGGCATTTGGCACTCTGCCTTCCGCGAATATTGACTGAAAAGAAGAAAAGCTGAGAACGTGTTGTATTTATCTGAGCTTAATGGTAGTGCGCCCAAACTTACACTACCCACCGCTGCAAGAATTATAAGCAGGTCAGTACGTACTGCGTACATAACATAGCGTCTGAGGCCAGTAGTGTATGTAAACTATGTATAGTTCCATAGGTATGTATAGGGCCCCCTGAAGCTGGTGGTGCGCCTAAGTCCACAGCTGTGGCCGAGGGTACTAGCGGGTTCCATTCCCATTCGGTCCGATATCTCTCCCTTTTTCGGGGCCCGGCTATCACCATACGGTACGCGGCACGTCACAGTGGGTCGCTACACACGAGCTCCGATAGAATTCGGACCGAGTTTGGAATGACTTCGTTTTGAACCGAAACGAACGTCACTTTACTCACACGTCTTCGAATTACAAATTCGGTTGTTCACACGCACGTTTCGAAAAACGGAGCGAGTTCGAAGCGAACTCGGAGATTTTACATACATGTTGAACCATAGACAGCGCTCCGAATTCGGAATTTACGTCTGTGGCGCCCCAGTATAATACCTGAACTGACTCAGGCCCCTCCCTTCCTCATTCCCTCCTTATGCGCCCTGTTCAGTACGGCCACGGCTCTGACAACGTGTCGCAGTCGGGTCCAGCTCTTCTCGGCGTTCACCACGCCCGTACTCGGCCACTGCGCTTCCAACACTGCGCGGTTGTAGAAGCCGTAGGTGATGGCGTTGGGCTGAATGCCCTGCTGCCGCATCCCCATGAACACCTTCACCTGTAAAATGTCAGCTGCGCAGTCTGATGGAAAGAGATTGAGCTGTGCAGTCAGATGGGACGTGCGCTAAGAGGGGCGTAATCCCGTTCTGCGCTGCGTGTTCGACTCACGCACTGGCTGCCCAATTTTTCAAACTGCTTCTCTTGTGCTTACATTGCTTTGCTGTGGGCGTCCGATGCTTGTTATTATATTCATATCAAAATTTGATTGAATAAACGATTACCGTCATCAGAGGCCGGCCGTACTCCCCGCACAGCTGCATGAGGATGCGGTAGCAGACTTCGTCCAACAGCGGAAGACGCGCGTTTTGCATACGATCCAGGATGGACATGGCCGTTTTCAGGGCCTAGGACAAACAAAGCAGTACCGTATTTTTGCGAAACGAAAGGTGTGACCAGGAATACGTACGATCCAGGGTAGATATGGCCATGAATTAGCGGACTTGCAACGGTTGTCTATGCGCGCCGTAGAAAGTACGGCGCGCTCGGAAGTGGAGAGGAGACTTGGCAAGCTTCCACTGCCGAAAGGGATTTCTTTCGCAACTGCCTATGCGCGCGCCGTACTTTGTACAGTGTAGGTCCGCTACTTCATAAGGACTACCAATCCACTGGATCCAGATAGGGTACTATGGGGTAAAACCCGGACACCTAGTATATCTCAGCAACAATAGATTGAGACAAGTGTTCTACCAATTGTTTCCTTGAACTCTCCTCTTTCAAATGAGCTAAAATGTTCATCATTTGCTAAGCGGCAAGTTCAGAAAAGCTCAGGTGTCCAGGTTTACCCCATAGTGCCCCACATACGATCCAGGTACTTGCCACCTACTGTACCTTCGTCTTGCTTTCCGAGTACTTGACAAAGGCGGGTAGCTGGATGAACCAGAGACTGAGGAGTAGCTGAGCAGGCACTTGGCCCATCTCAGGGGCGAGGCGGTCTGTCTTTGCGCCATTCTCTGCGCGCTTCTCGCCTCGCCCTTCGTCCTGTGCACAACCGAGGGCGTCGAACCCTGACCTCCAGCTCCAGCACCCATTAACCCATCGCCAGAATCCGTGCTTTTCCGCCTCCCCGTAGGCAACAGCTTGCCCTTCGGAGCTTCCAGTTTGTCCAGCTGAAGAGAAAATTATCCAAGGCTGTGACTGGGTGGGACTCGCACTGAGCTACACTAGTGGGCTACACACGTGGTGAGTAAACTCACGGGGAATTCCCCATAAGTATGCGATGAAGCATAGGAGGACCGGTGAATTCACCGTGAGTTTGAAACTTACCGTCATGTGAACACATGAGAAAAATTTTGCGCTTGGGAGCAAGTGAGAATGCTCTACACGAAAAATAAAACTCGAAGTTCAAACTCACCGGTGAATTCACCGTGAGTTACTCACCACGCGTGTAGCCCACTACTGGCACTGTGCGAACTCAAAGTGCCGGGCCCTCGCCGAGATTAGAAACCGGGCCCTAGACTCAACTGACCAAGACTTTCCCGAAAAGTTTGTGAGCAATTTGGACGAGGGGGGAAATTCGTGCCAACCCAATCTCGTATAGGAAAGGTGAAGAAATTTCAACACATACCGCGACCTGGCATCATCAACAAACCGACAACAAACCAACAACAACAAACCGACACCTATTTATTATTCGTCAATAATTTGTTGTGAACAATGACGCCAGGTCGCGGTATGTGTTAACCCCTGTCAAACAAAGAACAGTAGAGGTGTCCAAAATCCCCCTGACCCAAACTACCCCGTACCTGAAACCTGTCCAGTTCCAATTTCAGCGGGAATCCGCGATAGTGATACATCTGGCTTTCCAGCAAGTTTGACGGTTCGGGCGGCGCTATGAACACGGTGTGATTCGCCTGAGCGCTCTCGTATTCCAGCAGACAAGCCGGATTACCCGGCGATGATGGTTGATCCCCATAGAGCTCCACCTTCTCCACGCACTCGTCAAAGAACGCCAAGCCGCTGGCGTTTTTGTGATCTGAACAAAAGGGAAAGTTGTGCGACTGAGGTCGTCTGGGTGTGTAGTCAAATGGGTAGGCGCTCGCCTGGAACGCGAGAGGTCCGGGGTTCGATTCCCTGCTTGCACATACAGCAAATTTTCCTTCTCAACTTATGTCACTTTAGTCGGCCCTGGTTGATTGAGAGGTGCCAAATAGGCGCCCTCTCTAGGAAAACCGGCTAGCTATTATCTCATGATCAAAAGGGAAAGTTGCGCGACTGAGGTTATGCAGGTGTGTAGTCAACTGGGTAAGACGCTCGCCTGGAACGCGAGAGGTCCGGGGTTCGATTCCCTGCATGCACATCCAGCAAATTTTCCTTCTCAACCTGTGGAAAGCAACGAGCGTTCCTCGATGAATCGGATGAAGCACTGGGTGTCGGCCATCTTGCGGTAGAAATCCGAAGCAGCCCGATCCTGTCGACTGCGCAGAAAGCCGTCCATGTCGAACAGGGCTCCGGTGTCCGTAGAACCGGCTTTCGGCGCGCTTTTCATGGGTTTCAGGTAGTGTCGGTAACCCTTGAGGATGGAGACCATGAAGCGCAGAAACGCCTCTTGAATCTCCATCTCCAGCACGCGACGTCTTCTCTGAAAAGAAATAGGGTGCAACTGGGTAAACATGGCCAGGGGGTAGAGATGGGCCGAGACTCTCGGTCTCGGTCTCGGTCTCGAAAATCTCGGTCATTTTTGGCGATCTCGGTCTCGGTCTCAGTCTCGACTTTAGAATTTTCAAATTCTCGGTCTCGGTCTCGGTCTCGCAATTTTTAGGGCCTATTTTAGGCGAGACCGAGACTAGATTGAAATCGTGCTTCACAAGCAATTTTCATGCATTTCCGCTGAGATTTTAGCTGCCTATCATGAAAAAATTTCCCCTGCGGGGCGATTTTAGCCATGTACTGTAGAAAATAGAAGTGAAGCACCTATTCGCCACTGTTTTCCCCATTAAAATTTTCATAGAAAACGACCATCAGAAAAAATACAAATGAAATTCCATAAGTTTTTATACCAATGCTTAGTCTCGGTCTCGATCTCGGTCTCGACAAAATTCCCTAATCTCGGTCTCGATCTCGGTCTCGGAAAAAATTCTAAGTCTCGGTCTCGGTCTCGGTCTCGTTTTCAGCAACAATCCAGTCTCGGCCCATCTCTACCAGGGGGAAAATCCGACCACCTTAAGTTTCAGGGCTGAATATCTCAGCGACCAATGGACCAAGTGAGACACGTCAATCAATCGATTCCTTGACCTCTCCTCTTTCAAATGAGCTATTTGGTTCATAACTTGCTGAAACAGCAAGTTCACAGGAGGTTTAGGCTGCCGGGTGTACCCCATGGCCGAATTTACCCCCCACAACACAGTACACTACCTACACAAGACGGCTTTCTCACAAAGAGATACAACACATACACCTCTACATTCAAAATACAGTCAAGAAACAAGACGAGAGAAAGAAGAGAACGCCAATCTGGCTGACTAATCTTCACACACATATCTATCAAAGGGTTATTCGAGCTCGAAATAAACTTGACGTTGACAGGTACTTTTGAAACACCCTGCACGCAAGCATATACCATGAGAAAATCTGTTATGCTGTACCTGAACTGTAATCCACGTCCACAGCAGACTCTGTGAGCTGCGCATGTGTCACATTCCAATCTTCCTGATGACAGCGCGATACAAAAGCTCCAGAGTTGCTTGAGCTGTTTGCAGCAACGTGGCAGCATGGAGAGCTTCACATACTTGCGAGCCTAAAAATAAATACAGCACACACCTTCAAAAGAGCATAAGAACAATTAGCTAAGAAATAAGTCAAAGATCACCAGCTGATCCTCCATATGACACTTTTCCAGGCATTTCCTTTAAATAGGTAAGGGGAAAGAAAGAAATGCACTGAAAAAGTGTAATACAGAGTAAAAGTGTACTCGTACCACCCATAATTCTTAGCGCAATTGGCCCATACTGGATTGGCTGATGTCCCTGCTGTGGCGTGCATACTCTTTCTATTTACCCAGTCGCCGTATCCAAATCAATACAGGTACATCCTTTGGTGGTCTTCATACAGATCGAAATAGCGCGAATCACTCGAGCAATAAAGGCATTGGTGCATGCAAAACACCAGCCAAGTCCTATGGGCCAGTGGGATTATGCACTGCCAATGAAAGGGAAAGATGACTGATATGTATTTCTTCGCCCTTGTGGCCCACGGTCGCGTGGTGTGGCTTTCTTCTCTTCGCGCCGCTCCGCCACAGTTTCCACACCAGTTCTTCGGGTCATGATCTGCACCCTGAGTGGATGGTGGTCTTCATAGTTGTCAGGAGATGGTCGTTTTCATTGCCAAGTTGCACCAAAACTCGTGGTCGCCTAGGTATGGGAGGGTCCTCGACATCAGATGCAATAGCTAATGGGCAGAGGATATCGGACAGTGACACTCATGCGGTGGATGTAGTGGAAAACGCTTGAAAGTGGTGAGAAGGGGGCGGGCCACACAAATGGCGCGCTGCTCTGGGTCTCAGCTCTGCTGGTCTTCGTCGCGATTGTCGGCCTGCCGTCTCGCTGGTTCTCGGACTCCCCCCAGTTTCTCCTCTGCTGCGCGTGGCGGTCGCTTGTCCTCGCGAATAGGTGACTTCACCTCTATTTTCTACCCTGTACCTCGCTAAATCGTCGTCCGCACAAGTGGAGACAACTTGAAGAATCACCGCGCCGGCGCTCCGGGGTGTGGCACCCATGGGCATTCAGGATATGGGAACATTCGGTGGCAGGGGAAAATCGAGATCTCTCACGGTGGGAAACGATCAAGGATCGTTTATGCATGTTCGGTTTGCTTGGCTTTTCTTGTGCAAATTCCGTCTGGCCTACCATGCCTTTATTCAAGTTTTTTGTATCGCAGAAGGTGTGAGGTGCGCTTTCGCCCTTATTCATAGATAGCAATGTCCGTCACGGCAGCAAAGCGCGCATTCTCAGGCGCGCGCCATAGGTAGGAAGATGCCCAGCAGCGTTACGTGCGGGACGGCCGAAGGAGTCGCAGAATAAATCCACCATCACTCGCTCGCCTTGCCCTCGAAAGCACGCCAATATCTACCAGCGAGGTTCGAGGCGTTCTGTAGGTAGTACTTTGGGGGGTAAATTCGCCATGGACACGGCAGCCTAAACCTCCTAACTTGCTTTCAGCAAGTATAACCAAATAGCTCATTTGAAAGAGGAGAGGTCAAGGAATCATTATTACGTTTCACTTGTCCATTGTCGCTGAATATTCAGCCCTAAACTTAAGGTGTCGGATTTTCCCCCTGGTTAAATGGGCCGAGACTGATTTTGCTGAAAACGGAGCCCGAGACCGAGACCGAGACTAGAATTTTTCCGAGACCGAGATCGAGACCGAGATTAGGGAATTTTGTCGACCGAGTAGAGACCGAGACTAAGCATTGGTATAAAAACTTATGGAATTTCATTTGTATTTTTTCTATGGTCGTTTTCTATGAAAATTTTAATGAAAAACATAGGCAAATGGGGCTTCACTTCTATTTTCTAGGTCATCGGCTAAAATCGCCCCGCGGGGAAATTTTCATGATAGGCAGCTAAAATCTCAGCGGAAATGCATGAAAATTCTTTGAAGCACGATTTCAATCTAGTCTCGGCTCTCGCCTAAAATAGGCCCTAAAAATTGCGAGACCGAGACCGAGACCGAGAATTTGAAAATTCTAAAGTCGAGACTGAGACCGAGACCGAGATCGCCAAAAATGACCGAGATTTTCGAGACCGAGACCGAGACCGAGAGTCTCGGCCCATCTCTACCCCCTGGCCATGTTTACCCAGTTGCACCCTATTTCTTTTCAGAGAAGACGTCGCGTGCTGGAGATGGAGATTCAAGAGGCGTTTCTGCGCTTCATGGTCTCCATCCTCAAGGGTTACCGACACTACCTGAAACCCATGAAAAGCGCGCCGAAAGCCGGTTCTACGGACACCGGAGCCCTGTTCGACATGGACGGCTTTCTGCGCAGTCGACAGGATCGGGCTGCTTCGGATTTCTACCGCAAGATGGCCGACACCCAGTGCTTCATCCGATTCATCGAGGAACGCTCGTTGCTTTCCACAGGTTGAGAAGGAAAATTTGCTGGATGTGCATGCAGGGAATCGAACCCCGGACCTCTCGCGTTCCAGGCGAGCGTCTTACCCAGTTGACTACACACCTGCATAACCTCAGTCGCGCAACTTTCCCTTTTGATCATGAGATAATAGCTAGCCGGTTTTCCTAGAGAGGGCGCCTATTTGGCACCTCTCAATCAACCAGGGCCGACTAAAGTGACATAAGTTGAGAAGGAAAATTTGCTGTATGTGCAAGCAGGGAATCGAACCCCGGACCTCTCGCGTTCCAGGCGAGCGCCTACCCATTTGACTACACACCCAGACGACCTCAGTCGCACAACTTTCCCTTTTGTTCAGATCACAAAAACGCCAGCGGCTTGGCGTTCTTTGACGAGTGCGTGGAGAAGGTGGAGCTCTATGGGGATCAACCATCATCGCCGGGTAATCCGGCTTGTCTGCTGGAATACGAGAGCGCTCAGGCGAATCACACCGTGTTCATAGCGCCGCCCGAACCGTCAAACTTGCTGGAAAGCCAGATGTATCACTATCGCGGATTCCCGCTGAAATTGGAACTGGACAGGTTTCAGGTACGGGGTAGTTTGGGTCAGGGGGATTTTGGACACCTCTACTGTTCTTTGTTTGACAGGGGTTAACACATACCGCGACCTGGCGTCATTGTTCACAACAAATTATTGACGAATAATAAATAGGTGTCGGTTTGTTGTTGTTGGTTTGTTGTCGGTTTGTTGATGATGCCAGGTCGCGGTATGTGTTCAAATTCTTCACCTTTCCTATACGAGATTGGGTTGGCACGAATTTCCCCCCTCGTCCAAATTGCTCACAAACTTTTCGGGAAAGTCTTGGTCAGTTGAGTCTAGGGCCCGGTTTCTAATCTCGGCGAGGGCCCGGCACTTTGAGTTCGCACAGTGCCAGTAGTGGGCTACACGCGTGGTGAGTAACTCACGGTGAATTCACCGGTGAGTTTGAACTTCGAGTTTTATTTTTCGTGTAGAGCATTCTCACTTGCTCCCAAGCGCAAAATTTTTCTCATGTGTTCACATGACGGTAAGTTTCAAACTCACGGTGAATTCACCGGTCCTCCTATGCTTCATCGCATACTTATGGGGAATTCCCCGTGAGTTTACTCACCACGTGTGTAGCCCACTAGTGTAGCTCAGTGCGAGTCCCACCCAGTCACAGCCTTGGATAATTTTCTCTTCAGCTGGACAAACTGGAAGCTCCGAAGGGCAAGCTGTTGCCTACGGGGAGGCGGAAAAGCACGGATTCTGGCGATGGGTTAATGGGTGCTGGAGCTGGAGGTCAGGGTTCGACGCCCTCGGTTGTGCACAGGACGAAGGGCGAGGCGAGAAGCGCGCAGAGAATGGCGCAAAGACAGACCGCCTCGCCCCTGAGATGGGCCAAGTGCCTGCTCAGCTACTCCTACAGTCTCTGGTTCATCCAGCTACCCGCCTTTGTCAAGTACTCGGAAAGCAAGACGAAGGTACAGTAGGTGGCAAGTACCTGGATCGTATGTGGGGCACTATGGGGTAAACCTGGACACCTGAGCTTTTCTGAACTTGCCGCTTAGCAAATGATGAACATTTTAGCTCATTTGAAAGAGGAGAGTTCAAGGAAACAATTGGTAGAACACTTGTCTCAATCTATTGTTGCTGAGATATACTAGGTGTCCGGGTTTACCCCATAGTACCCTATCTGGATCCAGTGGATTGGTAGTCCTTATGAAGTAGCGGACCTACACTGTACAAAGTACGGCGCGCGCATAGGCAGTTGCGAAAGAAATCCCCTTTCGGCAGTTGGAAGCTTGCCAAGTCTCCTCTCATTTCGCGAGCGCGCCGTACTTTCTACGGCGCGCATAGACAACCGTTGCAAGTCCGCTAATTCATGGCCATATCTACCCTGGATCGTACGTATTCCTGGTCACACCTTTCGTTTCACCCAAAAATACGGTACTGCTTTGTTTGTCCTAGGCCCTGAAAACGGCCATGTCCATCCTGGATCGTATGCAAAACGCGCGTCTTCCGCTGTTGGACGAAGTCTGCTACCGCATCCTCATGCAGCTGTGCGGGGAGTACGGCCGGCCTCTGATGACGGTAATCGTTTATTCAATCAAATTTTGATATGAATATAATAACAAGCATCGGACGCCCACAGCAAAGCAATGTAAGCACAAGAGAAGCAGTTTGAAAAATTGGGCAGCCAGTGCGTGAGTCGAACACGCAGCGCAGAACGGGATTACGCCCCTCTTAGCGCACGTCCCATCTGACTGCACAGCTCAATCTCTTTCCATCAGACTGCGCAGCTGACATTTTACAGGTGAAGGTGTTCATGGGGATGCGGCAGCAGGGCATTCAGCCCAACGCCATCACCTACGGCTTCTACAACCGCGCAGTGTTGGAAGCGCAGTGGCCGAGTACGGGCGTGGTGAACGCGGAGAAGAGCTGGACCCGACTGCGACACGTTGTCAGAGCCGTGGCCGTACTGAACAGGGCGCATAAGGAGGGAATGAGGAAGCGGAGGGGCCTGAGTCAGTTCAGGTATTATACTGGGGCGCCACAGACGTAAATTCCGAATTCGGAGCGCTGTCTATGGTTCAACATGTATGTATAATCTCCGAGTTCGCTTCGAACTCGCTCTGTTTTTCGAAACGTGCGTGTGAACAACCGAGTTTGTAATTCGAAGAAGTTTGAGTAATTGACGTTCGTTTCGGTTCAAAACGAAGTCATTCCAAACTCGGTCCGAATTCGCTCGGAGCTCGTGTGTAGCGACCCACTGTGACGTGCCGCGTACCGTATGGTGATAGCCGGGCCCCGAAAAGGGGGAGAGATATCGGACCGAATGGGAATGGAACCCGCTAGTACCCTCGGCCACAGCTGTGGACTTAGGCGCACCACCAGCTTCCGGGGCCTATACATACCTATGGAACTATACATAGTTTACATACACTACTGGCCTCAGACGCTATGTTATGTACGCAGTACGTACTGACCTGCTTATAATTCTTGCAGCGGTGGGTAGTGTAAGTTTGGGCGCACTACCATTAGCTTCATAAAAATACAACACGTTCTCAGCTTTTCTTCTTTTCAGTCAATATTCGGGAAGTGCAGCGGGCCAAATGCCTACGGAACTGCGAACGAGTCAGTCGAGTCTTCTGAGCAGCGCCTCCCAAACCCCTCTCGCTACCACCAGTTGCGAAAAGGCGACGGAGAAAGGCGAAGAGGAGGTGGCGACGAAGACGACGATCGGCGGGTCGGCGGCGGAGAAGATTCGGAAGAAGAAAATGGCGGCCACGCCCCCCGATCAGGGATATCAGAGTCAGACGACGGAGGATACGATGTCGCTTGACAGGTAGGGTACTGTGGGGTAAACCCGGCCATGGGAAAATCCGGCCACCAAAGTTTCCGAGCTGCATATCTCAGCAGCCAATGGACCGGTTGAGACGAATAACATACCAATCGATTCCTCGAACTCTCCTCTTTCAAACGAGCTATTTGGTTCATCATTTGCTGAAAAAGCAAGTTCAAAGGAGCGTAAGGTGGCCTGGGGTACCTCATGGTAGAGCTTACCCGACGTTACCCTATATTTTTCGCTACTTGCGTTACTGTAATGATTCGTGTATAACCCCATGGGGGTGTCAAAAAATTAGTGGCCAATTTAAGGGGTTATATACGAGAGGGGGTTATACACGAAGGGGGGTTATACACGAGTGCATTTATCAAAAGTGGGGTTTAGAGCCTATTATTTTTTCCGCGTCAGTAATTTAGGCTTGTTTGTACTCTTCATGACATGGCAGATGCTTCAAAATTGCCTGACAACACAATTACAGTTTCTGTTTTAGCTGAAAACGCTAAAAAACACCTCACCATGCTGGCAAAACCTTCAATTTCTACCGATTTTTGTATGCTTCGGGGGGTTATACACGAGTGCAATTGACGTTAGTCGCCGATTTGGGGGGGGGGGGTTATATACGAGGGGGGTTATACACGAAGGGGGGTTATACACGAGTCATTACAGTATTTATTATTCCTTCTTGCCTGGGTGGTCGCGAGGTGGGCCCGGGTTATGTATGACGAGCCGAAACATCAAAATTACGAGTTCATCACCCAAAGACGACGCGAAGTATTTCATAAATCTGTGTTATGGGAGCAGCCTGGATGAACTCGTAGCTTTGATGTTTCGTGTGACATGACCCGGGGCAACCTTGCCAAAAGGAGCCATATTGTGAATGGTTTATAGGGCGCAGACAGAAGGCAGCATCAGTCAAAGTCAGCCAAGTTTATCGACAACAGAAAGAAGTTCCACTGGGTCAGGACATTTGCTGTTGACGGATAACCATTTGGAGGTATCAGTAATCACACACACACGGCGTACAATACTGTACATGTTAGGAGTGGTAGCAGATCGCACAATGATCGTATTGATATCCACGAAACAATACAACGACGTATTGAACCATGCCCCACCCTGGAAACCATGCCGATGTCTGTGTGTATGTACGTGCGTACGTTCTTTGCCTTTTATCAGGTCCAATTTTTGCCTGCTTCAGGTATTCGAAGAGTTTCGACAGAAAACCGGTCATATCGTCCGCGGTAGCGGCATCGGGCAACTGACCCAGACGAATCTTCTCGGCTCTTACGAGAGTCCCGCTGGCCTTCTGATAGTCAGTAGCGACGTTAACACTGGTGCGACGAGTCGGCGCAGTTTCTCTCCGCCACCGCAAGAGGTCGCGCTTACGCCTACGCTTCCGTCCAATGAGGAGCCTCCGATTTCTCCCTCGGCGGCCAATGAGAAGGCGCCGATTTCTCCCTCGGCAGCCAATGAAAAGACGTCGATTTCTCCCTCGACAGCCAATGAGAAACGGTCGATTTCTCCGTCGGCAGCCAATGAGAAACGGTCGATTTCTCAGGCGGCCAATGAGAAACGGTCGATTTCTCCCTCGGCAGCCAATGAGAAGGCGTCGATTTCTCCCTCGGCAGCCAATCAGGATGCGTCGCCTTTCGCCTCGGACGCCCACATATTGGCGAAAGCTGCGGCGGGTAGACGAGAAAGCGGGGGAAGTAATGAACTGCAGAAGATACCTGAGGAATTGACCGGAGAAAGAACGTATACTAAGGAGGAGAGTGCGGGAGCAAGAGTGGATAAGGACGAGGAGAGTGTGCCACTGATGGAAGAGGAGGCGCCAATTTATTTGACGCCGACGAAGTTGCAAAGAACGACGGTGATGACGGATGATCCGTTGGGAGCCGTTGGAGATACGGGAGAGGATGAGGTACACATGTAGGGTACTCTGGGGTAAACCCGGCCACCTACGCTCCTTTGAACTTGCTGTTTCGGCAAATGATGAACCAATGTAGCTCATTTGAAAGAGGAGAGTTCAAGGAATCGATTGATATCATACTTGTCTCAATCGGTCCATTGGTTGCTGAGATATGCAGGCCTGAAACTTGGTGGCCTTATTTTCCCATGGTACTATGGTACTATGGTATGGTACCCCATGGTACTATGAATGAAGGCTATTTTGATCGTGTCGCGCAATCGTACCCCAGTCGCTCTAGCGACCAGTGCATTTTCTCCACTGTGCTACCGACGTCCACCTGCTTATCCCGTCCATCTCTCCTATAATGATATACAGTAGGTAAAACATAGGTAGGCTAGGTACCTTCCATTACATGGGGGTTATCCACCAGGGGGGGATATACACTGGGCAAAATTTATGTTTTTGCCAATGGGGGTTATGCACTGGGGGATATACAATGGGGGATATACACCCAAAAATACGGTATGTCTCAGCAACCATACGACCGATTGAGACAAGTATTCTTGCTAATCGATTCCTATGGGCATGTAACAATCTTACCCTTCGTCGGTATAACCTGTCCATTTGGTTTGATTTACCAATAAAGATTCTTGCTTGCTCCTTGAACTCTTCTCTTTCAAATGAGCTACCATGTTCACCATTTGCTGAAGCGGCAAGTTCAGAATAGCTTTGGTGTCCGGGTTTACCCCGTGTCCTCGTTTACCCCATTGTGCCCTACTACTGTAGTTTGACGTTACCACATACATAGACTATTGTCTGACCAAAGCGTGCCTGCGCGGTTTGGATGTAATCCGCAGTATATGATGCACGAGGCGAAATTCGTGTGTCTTTGTCTATTTTACGCAGCAGGGAGGGAATAAAGTTCCAGAGCGTTCTCTCTCTCTCTCTGGCCAGAATATGGACAAGCTTGGTAGTATTTTTGGGCGTAAAGTAATTCAAGAGATATCGATGAGCGCTGATGATTGGTCAAGATTTTCACACGTTTTCGCTTAACACCTACCCCGAGAAAGCGTCATTGTTGACAACACGGAAAAAATTTGTTGTCAGTTTGTTGTCCGTTTTTGTATGGGTGTTGTCGGTTCGGACAACAATGGTACAAAAATGGACAACAAACCGACAACAAACGGACAACAAGTTGTGGTCGGTTTGTTGTCCGTTCTGACAACACCATATAACAAGCAGCTTATAAAAAGGCAACCATTCTAGGTGTGAGTGGAGGAGTCTGAAGGGCTGATATTAATGATTAGCAGCCGTTTGTCCTGAGGGCCAAACAGGAGTGAAGCCCTTACAATTAGCAGTACGTAGAGGCTGGTGTGCTGTCTTTTGGAAGTAGAGATGCTGTCTGAGCGGCAGATATTAAGAAACGTTTTCTGTACCGGTTGCATAGTACGTGGATGGGGGGTATTTTTGGAAATCGAGATAATATGCCTATCGGATTCCCCATCAAAAACTGCATATGTGGATGAATTTTGAAGAAAAAATTTGTTCAGGCATCATCGAGATATTGATGGGTAAAGGCGGGAAAGTCGCATTTTGCCGTTTTTCAGCATTTTCAGCCATATTTCAGCAACCAGAGTGTATAGCGGGCTACAAATTGGCACACACATACATCCCATAGGGATCCATGTCTGGACCAAATTTGAGCCCAATCCGCCACTTATATGGCGAGATATAGCATCAGAAAGCTCAAATTTACGTATTTTGCACCTGTTGCAAATTCGGTTATATGAATACCACGGCGCGAATACATGCCCTGCACGGGGTAAAATTTTGAGAGGAAGTAGAGAAGGGTTAGGCCTACAACTTTTAGTACTACCGCAAAAATTCTCTATGTTTACAATTGGGACTACGGAGCTCCTGAAAGTTGAAAAATTCAGCAAAAATGTTCCCGCCTTTTTTATAATCCAAGATAAAAGAGCAACACCACTGAAATTTTTTCCTAATAAGTAGCCTATCTTATGTAAAATTTGATGTAGATTTCAAAAATAAAATTGGCTTCCCCAAAAAATTTAACCCCTAGCATATAATTTTGCAAAAATTGTATATTTTTGAGAATTTTTGGGTAAGGGTTAAATTTTTTGGGGAAACCGATTTTATTTTTGAAATCTACGTCAAATTTTACATAAGATAGGCTACTTATTAGGAAAAAATTTCAGTGGTGTTGCTCTTTTATCTTGGATTATAAAAAAGGCGGGAACATTTTTGCTGAATTTTTCAACTTTCAGGAGCTCCGTAGTACCAATTGTAAACATAGAGAATTTTTGCGGTAGTACTAAAAGTTGTAGACCTAACCCTTCTCTACTTCCTCTCAAAATTTTACCCCGTGCAGGGCATGTATTCGCGCCGTGGTATTCATATAACCGAATTTGCAACAGGTCCAAAATATGTAAATTTGAGCTTTCTGAAGCTATATCTCGCCAAACAAGTGGCGGATTGGGCTCAAAGTTGGTCAAGACATGGGTCCCTATGGGATGTATGTGTGTGCCAATTTGTAGCCCGATACACACTCTGGTTGCTGAATTATGGCTAAAAACGTTGAAAAACGGCAAAATGCGACCTTCCAGCCTTTACCCATCAATATCTCGATGATGCCTGAACAAATTTTTTCTTCAAAATTCATCCACATATGCAGTTTTTGATGGGGAATCCGATAGGCATATTATCTCGATTTCCAAAAATACCCCCCATCCGCGTACAGTATAGGCTACTCTCAATCCTTACAGAAAACGTTTCTTAATGATTACCAGCCGTTTGTCCTGAGGGCCAAACAGGAGTGAAGCCCTTACAAGTAGCAGTATGTAAGGGCTGATAAATGGTAGTAAAAGAGGATGCGTGCGGTATGGAATGGAGAGTTGAGTTTTGAAGTTGTAGGGTACTATGGGGTAAACCCGGCCATGGGAAAATCCGGCCACCTAAGCTTCAGGGCTGCATATCTCAGGAACCAATGGGCCGATTGAGACAAGTAGGATACCAATCGATTCCTTGAACTCTCCTCTTTCAAATGAGCTAATTGACATGTCATTTGCTGAAACATCAAGCTTACGGGTTCACGTTTTTCAACAGAAGGTCGAAAATGACCAAACTTTAGACGTTGCGCAAAAACACCCTGTATGTTTAAAATGAACACCCGGTATGTGGGGGGTAAGGGGACATGGTACCCGACCCCCAGGCGAAGTTTCAACCAATTCGCCCCACTGGTACTGGAGATATGGCAAAAAACAATTTCAGTACTTAGTGGGGTAAACCCGGCCACCTAACTCCTGTACTAAAGTATAGGGTAAACCCGGCCACCTCATCAGCGCAAACTATGCCATCCTAAACGGTTGCCATATCAGCGCGCAATCAATTAGGAAAGTGCGTTCAGCTAATCTAACAATATTTTCTTGTGTTTTCTCAAGGGAAGAGACGTTCCTGCAAATTTTTAAAAATTCTCTGGGTGGCCGGGTTTACCCCCCAGTACTGAAAGATTACTTGACAGCAAAGTAGCCCATTCACACCATTTTTTATCTACCTAAACTATCTAGCTGACTAATTGGTAGCTGCTGTCCATGGTAATTGCTTATGCTTCTTGTCTAACACGCCACACTGATAAAACATAGCCTGGGCAGTCTCAAATTAGACAAAATCATGGGTGGCCGGGTTTACCCCCAGTACTAAGAGGTGAGCTGTCAATAGAGTAGTCTCATTCATGTCCTTCATGCATTGGAAAGAAATTTTTTAATTTGTTATTTTTGTAACTACTGGCGTTGGGAATAAGCTTGGCTTCCATCTTGAAAAAAACTGCCGTAAAAATTTTGCTTGGCCAGCCTAAAAACGGCCTATATCTTAGGGGGCCGGGTTTACCCCCCACGGCTCGTGTTTTAGCAACAGACAAAATTGACCATAACTCTCTAAAGACGTTCAGCAGTGGAGTCAAACTTGGCACGTTTAACTAAGGCCTAACCACGTATATTATGCCATATGATTTGTTTTGGTTCAGGCATTGGTTCCTGAGAACTGCTTGGGGGGCCGGGTTTACCCCATACTACCCTATTTTCGGATGGGGAAATTTTCGGACACATGTCTGACCTCAATGTGCATGCACGCACAGCGACATTTACTGTATTACATATGAATGTACTGTAGACAACGTATGTAGGAAAGACGGTAAAATTCGGACATTAAAATTTTCGGACAGAATTTTTTATCCGAAAATTTCCACCGTCCAAAAATTTCATCGTTTACAGTAATAGATCGGGCCCGTGGGTCAAGTAGGGTTGCAGCATGCAGCAGTGAAAAACCTTTGGGTCCCCCAGGCAGATGCGGATGGGTAAAGCAGGTTTGTAAGCAGAGAAAAACGGTGGGTAAAATCGGAAGTACGGTATCAGGGGACACAGCACCATATTGGTCACATATTCACAGTTTCGTTGACATGAACACTTCACGCTAGCAATCTAAACATGAGCCTGTGAACTGCTCTGCAACTGAAGGTGTTGTTGCTTTTGTGCGCGTTTTTTCAGTTTCGTTGACTCTAAGATTTTTAGCAATACGTACTGCACATGGAAATATACTGTACATACAAAAAATTCGTACGGTAAAATTTTCGGACAGAATTTTTTGTTCGAATTTTCCGAAAATTTCCTTCTTCCGAAAATTTCCCCGTTTACAGTAATAGATCGGGCCCGTGGGTCCAGAAATGAATCTATTGTACAGCTATCAGTACTGTATCTGCTGCAGAACTTCTTTTCAAAATTACCTGCTTTTTCTCTCCTGCCATTTGAGATGTTCTTCTTCCACAGCATTCCAGGCATTGTTTTATTGAATCGCTCTTGAACACGCACTCCTTCCAAAAGAGAGTTCTCCTTTTGAATTGCTGTTGAAGATACGATCATTTCAGAAGAAAATCATTCCCTTTCTCACTGACTATGCACAATTTTTCCCCTGTGATTCTTCAATGCAATAGCGCCGCCGCTCAGCAACAGAGCAAAAGCACAAAATAACTCTAGTCTGTGACGTGTCTCAATTTTCGTCGCATTTTTATTTTTCGTATGCAAATTCCACTCTTTAACACACTGTTCTTTTCATGTAAATTATTTTTGGCTCTACTGTCGACATTTCCTATGCAAATTACTCTCCAGACCACATGTTTTTTCTCTTCGCCTTGCATGCAAATTAGTCCCTCTGAGCTCAACTACTTATCCTGTGTTTTCGTCTTTTGCCCAGTTCGTCGCGATGGTGTAGGCGATAGAGCTTTCGTCTTCTACTCCTACGGGGAGCCGGTGTGAGATTCGAACCCGGGGCTGCCCAAATTTTTCCCTAATTTTCAAGAACACCTAAAACTTCTAAACGTCAACCAAACTTTCGCTTCTCGAAAATGTCAACGAAACTTTATCATGGGGCGTATCGCCGCCACATACGTAGGATCGCCAAATTGAGAATTTGAAATTTGTCCTATACCTACACAGTACGTAACCCTATCCTACAGCATACTACGTAGGGTCCCTATACCCGTATGATTAAGGCAACTCAACGTGGTAGCCCTTACGGCGAGGCCGTAAGGGCAAAAACGGACAACAATATTTTTTTCGTGTTGTCAACAATGACGCTTCCTCGGGGTAGGTGTTAAAGCTGTTAGCGGCAAACTGAACCCCTGCCCTTTGGGTGGCAGTGAGAAGCAACTTTATCCTGTAAGGTCATGCACAATCAGTTTTACTCCTACGCTACCTACTACCTAGTACCTTTCTTTCTACCAGAAGCGACATATACTGGGCCTATTCGTATCATCATCGCATCGTCTTTATATCCCTAATGCCGCGTTCACCAGACGTCCGTACGGACGTACATATGTCCGACGTATGTAGGAGTTACATGAACCATGTATTCCTAATGGACGTGCGGACGTCTGGTGAACGCTGCATACTAATTCTTTTTCATATTTCACTTTATTTTCGGTAATAAATA
>JASAMW010006567.1:0-38392 GCA_030247985.1 Epsilonema sp. ZAB3_2
TGCTTCTCTTCATATTCCGATGCTTGAATGCTACTGGAATCTCATCGTCCCCATGATAATGCACCACTATGTACCGGCAGTCGGGCTTCCAGTACTCGTCTTTGATAAATTCTCTAGATCCGGCGTGAGCAGGCAGGTGAGGCAAATCGATCCAGTGGTAATTTTTATGTATCCCTTTGGCCAGTTTCTTCGTGGATCTGAATATGAAGCGGAGCTGATCACATCGATACGTCATCATTTTTTCCTTGTACAGTAAAGGATCCTCGCCCAAGTCGTGCACATAGATCTAAACAAGACGGATACTACTGACATCCGATGCTCATCGTGTATTGCGATTGGCCCAGGGCAACGGGGCGATAACACTGTTATGTACTGTACGTACATACCGACCTAATGTAGTAATAGTATGTATACATGTTACGTAGACACAAACCGTACACAATGAAAGTGTTGCCGGCCAGCGAAGTCATGCATTGCTCGATCATGAGGGAGAAGAAGAGCCAGAGTATGTACACGAAGGCGAAAATAAGGTACAACTGCACTGGACACCCTGGCCAGGCAAGAATGACATCAAGAATGCCGTTACATTCCAGGCGAATGCAGAAAATAGCATTAATGCATGACTGGCAATGACATGCACACTCATTACACTATGTAGGTAGTGTCACAGTATGTATGCATATGTATAGATGGTTGTACAGGATGTGACGACAGTAAGATATGTCATGTACGATGTACGTATACGTAGGAACCGCAGAGACCACGATGCTCGCGCACAAGTCTAAACACGCAAGATCTGGCATGGCTTCGCTGTCCGCGATGAAAGGCATTGGAAAGTTTGCTTTTGGTACTACAAAAGTCCCAAGTACATAAAGCTCATCTGTACCTGTGTTTGTATACGTACATACGTACGTTCTACTAAATTTGACTACTACTGTATGTACAGCCAGGAACGAAATGTAAATTAGTATGATGGTGTTGGCATACCCTAAGTACATACAATGTGCTTGTAGATGCGTCGCCCCACTTACATACATATGTACATACATAACGTACCTGTGCTGACCTGATCGCATTACTCATGGGATTTGTAACGATATACGTAAAACAGGTAGAGTGCCATAGCACAACTTCGGTTATGCGGCGATTAGCGTTGTACCTGGCCAGCTCGTGGATGTCCCTCCACAGGTTTTCTGCTAATCTTGTCAACATCTGGATTGTTTAACAATCGCTCGACAAATTGTGAACTGAGTGAATCGTGTGGACTGGTACTAACGTAGACCTGGACAGAAACGTCTTCGTTTGACGGAGCTGTGCCAGCGCCATCGTTATGCTCGTTGCCACTCAAATCCTCTTCTTCCTGGCGAGCACCTATAACGAAGTGGTCCATATGTCCGCACGTAGTACATGCAGTGCAGTGCACCTACCTATACAGTACAGCACATACAGTACAGCACAAATCATACGGATGATCTCCACGAACTGACCGGAGCTCAGAAGCTCAGAAAATACTAATATTGCGTACTTTTCGTATGGTCCATCGTCCACCCTCAGATTTCATTCGATTCGAGAAGAAAGAGGGCTGCGGAGATAACGTAGATGCGGCAACATGACAATGTGCATCGATAACGTAGATAACGTAGATGCGGCACCCTTGGAAATGGAACGGTGCACCAAAGAACAAAAAGCTGGGTACTGCTACATACAGTGCTCTTTTTCCCTACTGCAAAATTATGAACTTCTACGAGCTAGTTGTGGCAGAAGATGCTTCGACTGAGTAAAACTAGCTCAGCTCGTCAGAGTTTCATTCAACCTTACCGCCGTCGACTTCGACTTTGCGCCGGGTCGGTGCGCAAATTTGTATGTGGTGCATAACACATAGACATAACCCATGACATTTCGAAGCTAATCACATTCACTAAACAGATACCGTAACTATAGTTATATGTGGCCGATTCAATGCAGTAAGTATACACCCGTCATAACTGTCAATTGTTGACATGAACATTACTAATTAGCATCTAATTGGCTACTGTTTGTGGTGGAAAATAATGCATTGATTGCAGCCTTTGATCACACTTTACATAATGCATAGCCTTCTTATTTTTCTAAACCACGCAATATGGCTTGGTTTGCCTTTTGTAAAGTTTGCGTTTTAGTAGTCCTTGGTTTGCTAGTTTGCTAGTTTGGAAAGTTTGCTAATTAGTATGCCCCATTTTTTATATGTTTTGATTGATTTTGAGTTGAGATTTCGGTCGGCGGTCGGTCGGTCAGGCTTTGTTCAGGACCCACCCAAGACACGCGGGAAACTTTGGACCAAATAGGACAGACATTCCGTATGTTGTTGCATCTGGAGTGGAGTCGGTTGTTGTGTCCTCTTGAAAGGAAAAATCTCCATACTTTGATTTTCCGCTCGTTGTTTATGTTCATTCACGTTGCTAATTGATCTGTATACGTACGCACAGCTTGCTGTAATGCCGCGTTCACCTGACGTCTGTACGGACGTCGTCCGACTTATCTATATACATGAACCATGTACTCCTAGATACGTCAATCTAGGAGTACATGGTTATGTATCTAGATATAGTCAGTGGGACGATCAAGACCGTGCTTGACAATTTTGCCGCTCCCGTGGCATTTTAGTAAATCTGGCATTTCTATACAAGAATAGCAACCGGCTTTTCGACCCTTTTTCAAACACTCTTGCTATTCTTGTATAGAAATGCCAGATTTACTAAGATTGCTACGGGAGCGCGAAAATTGTCAAGCACGGTCTTGATCGTCCCGGTGACTATACGTCGGACGTACGTCCGTGCGGACGTCTGGTGAACGCGGCATAAGCTGTTTTGCTCTTAGTTTTATGCCGCGTTCACCAAAACGTCAACGGACGTCTGGTGAACGCGGCATTAGGCGTTCTGTGTTCATTTTCACTTCTATGTGTTGTTTCTTGAAGATGTCTTCGCTTTGCATGGGGCAGGCATTCAGTATGGTCTATATTATCCCGTCGCAAGGGAAAATATCTGGGGAATTATGCCGCTTTCATCAGATGTCCGTAACGGAAGTCAGTCGTCCTTCCGTAAATCCGTAACGGACGTATCTAGGAGTACATGGTACACCGGAAACCACCATGTACTTCAAGATACGTCCGTTACGGATTTACGCACGGACGACGTCCGTTACGGACGTCTGGTGAACGCGGGATTAGCCAAGTTACAGCGAAGGCAATATCGGTTGTACGGTTGTTCAGTATGTTCATCGGTTGCGCTGAAATTTCTGGGTGGTCGCGAGATTTACACTGATTTTCAAGCTATGCATTTTCGATCTGTTACCCCCACCATCACCCGCTGGCACCGATCAGAACTTGCATTGAAAATCAATGTAAACCAGAGGGGGTCATTTCTCAACCACCCGTAAATCTTCAGCGCAACTGGTCAATAGAGGGTCATTATGGTCTGCCTTATCGTATTTACCGGTGCATACCCCAATGCATAGCCCCATCATTGGCAAAACAAAAAATGCACAATGGATAGCCCCATATGTACTGTAGGCTGTAGGGTATCTGAAGCTACCTACAGTATATAAGCTGGTCATAAGCTACCCTAGCCACTCCCACACCAAGCTAAGTTGCGGATGCCTATAAGCCTGTTTGGGGTATATTGTACTAGAATAACCCTGTTTTGACCTCAATTATTCCCTAAACCACGTGCTAACCTATGTACTTTTTCGAAGAAAACTGTTCGATAAGACTGGAAACTCATTCATTTTCGCCTTGTCAGTAATCGCACTTTTTTACTTGAGAAATGAGGTTGATTGTACGAGTGGGCGGATGGTTGGCGAAATAGCTTGTGTCGTGCTGTGGTTCTCATACTTTTATGTACGTACCTATATGTACACTAATATAAAAAAGGAGCAGATGAATTTCGCTTGTAATAATTTGTCCTCTTGTCTTTTGATTACTCTTCTCTGCGGGAAACAAATGAGATAGCTTGCGTGTGCCTACTTACAAGGGTACTATGGGTAAACCCGGACACCTTAGCTTTTCTGAACTTGCCGCATCAGCCAATATTGAACATGATAGCTTATTTCAAAGAGGAGAGTTCAAGAATCGATAGGTAGAATACTTGTCTCAATCGGTCCATTGGTTGCTGAGATATACTAGGTGTCCGGGTTTTCCCCCTGTCCAGGTTTACCCCAGAGTACCCTACCTCCCTTCTTCTACTGTATAACCGTTTTTGTAATGTTCTTCTGTTTCTAGACTGTCGGCTCAACGATATCAGACAGACAGATACAATCCTTTAAAAGTGATGCTCCTCGCGGAAGCCAACTGCTCACATTTCCTACTTGCGTGTCGACGATTAGAGGTGTGAGCGCGTTTCATCATCTGTGGGAGCTGGAGCATAACTGAGTGAAGTGAGGTAGTGACTCTGCGCGACGTACAGAAAGGCGAGTAGCAGGCAGGGGGATGGCGGTGGAATTGGCGTTGGAGGGCGAGAAGCGCTGTCGTAGCGGCGACACCAAGGGAGGCATCGCCTATTTGGAGAAGGCGCTGGCGGAAGGGACGGACGATTTGAAGACGCTGAGCGCCATCTACTCCCAGCTCGGAAACGCCTACTTCTACCTCGGCGACTATCTCAAGGCGCTAGAGTACCACAGACATGATCTCACGCTCGCCAGGTATGAACGTGTTACGGTGACGCGATTGGGTTGGTCGATAGCGATTCCGCGGGATTTATTGAAAGTTGGGATCGGTGCCTGCGGGGTCGACGACCTTGTTCAATCATCTGGGAGCGAAAAAGGAACGAGTGACAAGAAGAATTGAAAACAAATGTCGTCGACGACCCCGCAGGCGCAGACATCGATCCAAACTTGCACTAAATGCCGTGGGTTCGCTATCGACCAACCCAATCGCGTTATCGCAACTCGTAAATACTTAGATTGAGAATTTGCTTCATGCCGCGTTAACATGACAGTTGTGGTACACGTCCGACGTATCTAGGCGTACATGGTCGTTTGCGGTGCCGTGTAGTCCTAAATACGTCGGACGTACGAACGCGGCATCAAACGATGATTTACTGCTTGGTTCGTCTACCGAGAGAATGCACCGACCCAGACAGACTTTATGTACAGTTCCACCGAAATATTTCGTTCATTGATTCTCCACGCGAACATGTCTTCCGCAGTTGGAACATGGTCGCATTCTCTCCATTGACCGTTCCGAAAAGGCTTGGATTGGCTACTCTGCTGGACTGTGCTAAACATTCATTAGGCTACATATTATGTTACCAATTAGATTCACAAGCAGCAAACTGTTCATGAACACCCTGAAGAATCCAAGCAGTCTTGTCATTTCGATTTTAGTACTTGTTTATAGTCTGGCCAGTAATTCGCAATGGCATTCAAGGCGCGTGGTGTAAAATAGATTCACAATTGCGGATTTCTGTCCCTGCTTCGTGTACTCATATTTAGCAGAGAAGTGCATGCAAAATTCGCAGGACGACTTGAGTCCCGTAGCGAACTCTCTCTGGCCAGACTATAGTGGCTTTCTGTTCTTGGGCTTTGTGCTGTTAGACAGAACTTGTACAGCACGAGGCGCAGGAAGAACAACTGTCGCAGTAGTGTGAATGTGTGTTTTAGGACGATTGGCGACAAGCTGGGCGAGGCGAAAGCGAGTGGGAATCTGGGCAATACGCTGAAGGTGCTGGGCAAGTTCGAAGAAGCCGTACTCTGCTGTCGACGCCATCTCGATATCTCCAAGGAACTGAACGATAAGGTCAGTCATGGCTCATTTGTGCTTGTTCTGTACTCGTTCGTAGTAATGTTCTGTGACTTTTGCGTGTTACTCCAAAATGAGCCATCCTATCCAGCGAGAGTTGTCTCGGGATCTTGCTCGTGCTGCGAAAAATTGAAGTCATTACGGATATTTCTCCACGTTTTTTGAACTAATCCGCGGCTGTACATGTGTGTGTACTGTATGTAGCGCAGCACGGGCCTTTGCCCAGAGATAAAATTCTCGCTGGACGACCTGTCTACGTGTTGTTTTTGATGATTCTGACAGGTTGGCGAAGGTCGCGCCTTTTATAATCTGGCCAATGTGTACCACGCGAAGGGCAAGCACATTGGTCGCCTCGTCTGCAATTCGCTGGATATTAGCAGCAACAGTGGGAGCAGTGCTGGAGTGGAATTCCCGCAGGAAGTGCGACACGCACTCGGCAAAGCCGTCGACTATTATGAGTAAGTCGACACATCCATTATTCCAACAGCACATTACGCGCATGCTATGATTTGTTGCACTGTATTGCAATAGACAAATAGGCTATTTCATTTTATTGCATGTTATCGCAGTCGTGGAACTTTGCAGACACTAAATAGGTATGTATTTCCCAAGCTTGCAGCTTGACCGTACAGTCGTTTTGTGAGCTCTATTTAGTATCTAATCTTGCGTGTACGTACGTGCACACGGTGCATGACAGTATTTTCTGGCGTGTACATACGTACAGTACGTTTCTTCAAGAACTGGGAACAATGCTGCCAGAAAGGGCGCGTCATTGTCTCGTGGTTTTTCTAGTGGGGCGGTGGTGCAGCAAGCAACAGCAGAAGGAGCGTCGCCGGCTAGTTCTGTGCTCCAGCCCTATCATTATTGCTTTTCTTCTTCTCCTTCTTCTCCTCAGCTGTAGCTCAGGCGGTTGAGCAGTGGCGCAGTTGATAATTCGATTTCTTTGAACGGACGCGAATGCCGCCTATTCCGCTGTGAATAAACTGTCACTGATTGCTGCGCTGGGTCCCGCCGTAGGGTGTAATGCAATCTACACTCTCTCAGAGCGCATGTTCTTCTATGTATGTATGTGTATGTCTGTACGTATGTTTCAACATTAACCGACGAAGTAGTCCTACGTACAGGCTGCAGCCGTTGAAGCCTTTTTCCTCTTTGGGCGTGGCTTGGCTTCCTTCCTCTCTGTTTCGATTCAGGCCCGAGAAAGATTACATATTGTGTCGGCGTTTCAAGTACTCCGTTGTTGTATGTACGATGTGCTGTGCGTGGTGACGTTTCGTTACTTGTTCATCTCTGCGTGACGAGCGACGTTGCTGTGCTGTTTTTTTGTAGGAGCAATCTGCGGATAGTGGAGGAATTAGGCGATCGAGCGGCACAAGGTAGAGCGTGCGGCAATCTCGGAAACACCTACTACCTGCTCGGCCAGCATCAGAAAGCTGTTGAGTATCACCTTCTGGTAAGAATCATGCGCCATGAATATTTCTCGGTGGTATACTGTAAAGTTTGGTGTATTGCCCGACCGGGTAATACAAACAAAGTCGACCAATTTCTCGGGGTTTTATTTACCAAACGTTACAGTATCTCTCGTGAATAATTCTGCAAGAGTCGTGGTTCGGCCCCCACGCGCCAAGAAAGGAAAACGTCTGCGAGTGGCGTTATTGTCGTTCCTTTGCGAAGAATCCATGTTTCAAAGTTTTGAACAGACGCGCGGCGTGTCTTTCTTTCCCGCGTGGGGGCCGAAGCACGACTCCTTAGAGGGTAGGGCGCTTTATATGTAGCTCGTTGCTGTCGTCACGCTCCACTGGTCTGAAAATGCGGAGATTTTCGAAGTCGCGGAAGACTTTTTTCCGTGAAATGCATGGACCTTCGCATGAATTGCTATTTTGCATGAAAAATTCTTGCGCTTCCTTAGAAATCTCCACATTCTGCAGTGGCCTGACTAGAGGTACTTACTAGTACAATGGTTGCAGTCTAACCTAAAGCGGGAAGAGTTTGCTATTGACGTTGTCCGTATTGTGAAGGTTTGGAAACGACGATCAAGCAAATTTTTTTCGAGTTGTTGGTATTACTTCTTGCAGATGTAATACCAAACTCTTCCAGACTATTAGTCGTAGCATGTGCAGCGCATGCAATTACGAACTGTATAATGTGTACGTACCTATGTACGTACATAGGTGCACACAACAATGTTGCGCTGATTTTGTTTACAGAGGTTGACAATAGCTCAGCAGTTTGGTGACAAGGCAGCCATGAGACGTGCTTATTCCAATCTTGGAAACGCTCACGTTTTCCTCGGAGATTTCGAGCTTGCAGCAGATTACTACAGGTCAGCCAAATGCATGTAATGCACTGTAGGTACTCTCACGTGTATGACCCTCAGAGCAACGATAGGAATAGTGTTGAATATGTCCACTTTGGCTCTTGTCTACTTGCACGGGAGAATACGAGGAAACTCATGATATATCTTCTTGTTTCTAGTCAACTTTTACTCTACTTTGCTGTACTTATGTGCAGCCGTACGAGTCAAAATGCTTGGCAAAGCTCAATGTCTTGACGAGGCAGTAATTTAGCGAATTCAAGTTTTGCGCTGACTAGGCAACCAAGTCTCTAGAAATGTCAGCGCTCGTGAGCCTATAGGTCGCCTTTACGTGAGACTGTTCGTGTAATAAAAGTGATTAGAAGGGCTAATACTAGCAACTAGCTTTATCTTGCCATGTTTGCGTAGGCGCTCCAGATATCATCAGCTCAAGCGCAGGAAATAGTGCAATATTGTCGCCACCTATTCGAGTGATGCACATACGTTTGTCATACGGTGTTAGCTTGATCTTTTCTGATCGGACCTCCCTCCCTGTTACATGGTGCCTTTTTTCGAAGCTTGAAAGTGAGGAGAAGATTGGCTGCTGGCTTTGCCTCAGGGGCTGGAGGAGTGTTTCCTTCCTGTGGAGTCGCTTTCATTCAATATCGCGTGCGCATGGCATGTCTACCGTCCAAGTAGTTTATAGTGTACGTACGTAGACGACAAAGTGCATGTCTGCCTTGAAGGCAAGAACGGAACGAACGGAGTCAGTAGCGAATCCGCTGTTTCTTTCTCCTTGTTACAGCTTCTAAGCTTCTTTCTGCGCTGGCGAATGAGGCTATTTACGTTTGGTTTTGAAACTCGAGTGTTTCAATGTTGTTTCTAATGAGCGTTGCTTGCTGCTATTCCTCCTCCTCCTCCACCACCACCTACTAAACCGTCTGTCTTGTCTAGCGGAAGAAGGGTGGAGTGTAGTATCTTTGTAGGAGCCGAAGTTGGTGCTGAGCTGAGCTGAGCTGAGGCCCACTGGGTACATTATGTTGTTTGCGATGCCCATGTTTGTACTTATTGCTGGAATTGGTGCTCAGCTTTCGTATGAGTTCATCATCATACGCCGTTTTCGCTCATTCCACCGGGAGTGAATGTGGATTACTGGCTGGATATCGTCATTAGCGTCGTCGAACTTCTTTGCTTGGAAGGAACAGCTTCATTTCCTGCGCTGTGTTTCGCATCCTTGCGGTCGGATTGGTTCAGATGACAGACATTTGGCCTTTTGGAGACCGAGCGTATTTGACGTGCATGCATAATCAGCTGTGATTCTGAAGTACGCACCATGCAGCGCTCCCTGTTTAGTGATGACTCGCATGGTGAAGCTTTCGGGAGCGAATTATAATTGGAAGCGGATTGATTTTGAAACATTGGAACGCCAGATCTGCTCTTCTCGTGGTCTTCGACTTGCACATGTGTGTATACTACGTACGTACGTACGCACATGCTGTTGTGCGATACTGACATAATATAATAGTGGCGTGCCAGCGAAGAATAAAGAAGTGGGGGAGCGGCAGGGTATCATAAACTTGGATGGCTCTACGCCGCCTCACAGCTTTACGACTGACTGCAATGGAGCAGAGCGTAGCTCAGATCAGAGACAGAGAGGCAATACTATTCAGTCGGTCTCCGCTCCGCCCATTTGGATCCAACCAGCCAGCAGCAGCGGCTCAATCTCATACATGTTCCATGTCCGCGTGTGTATGCACCACTACATCAATAGATGCGCACTCTCGGCTTCATGCGTCTGTTCTGTGCTTCCGCTGCTAGCTACATGTGTATGTATACCGATCACAAGGAGAAGCATATCAATCTTGTTGTACTGCTGCTCCTTTGACTTCTTTGAGCTACTGCTCAGCCCGGCTTGCTACTGTTAGTGTAGTAGTTTTGTGCTTTTCTCTGCAAGTTTATACTCGGTGATTCTGCGAGCTGCGTCTCTTGGGCATTGTCGCTGATTTTCGGTTGGTACATATCTCTCTATTGTCTGCGTCTCTCTACTACTACAACGGTTGTTGCGTTACGTACGTAAGGTCGCTGTGGTAAGGATAGGACAGGAAGAGCATGGGTATTTGGATGAACGAACCACTTCGGTTAGAACTGTTCGGCTTTTTCGGCGAAAATGAAAGTTTTTTAAAGAAGATGGGTTCTTTCAACATCAGTTTGGCAGCAACGTAATGAGACCTCCAGGGCTCGCCTTTTGATGCTTTTGCTGTCTTGGACTGCTACGCTTTGTTTCTGCTCCTCTGTTATATTCTTGATTGCCGGTCTGCTGACACATTTCCATCCCTGGTCTGTGTGATATACGGCGCAATATCATCGGCTAAAATTACCGGCACTTGGAAATTTTCCGAACATTCAGCACAGCATCACGAGACGGTTGGTTGATCTGCCTTGTTTGTGGTGAATTTATGGGGTGCAGAGGCAGCAAACTGAAGCGTGAACTGACTGATGTTGGACAGGAAGTGGATGACGGAGAGGGAGGAAGGAGAGAGACGAAGTGGTGTTGGAGAAAAAGAAGAAGGAGAAAGAAGCAAAGAACTGCGGAAGAAGAAGCGGGTGTGAAACAAGATGAAGAGGATGCGGATGAAGGGTACGCAACGCAACGCAGGCGATCACTTATTTGCCCATAACCGGAAAAGGGAACCCCGTGAGCATGATGTTTCACGTATCGTTACTCTTGCTTTCTATGGGTGGAGGGGTCGGGATTTGTTGGATGTACCAAGAGAGCTTGTTCTGTACTGGCTACGTTATAGACATGCCATGAATGTACCTACAAGAGAGCCTGTGCCGTGCTGGCTACGTTATAGACATACCATGAATGTACCAACAAGAGAGCCTGTTTTGTATTGGCTACGTTGTAGACATGCCAGGGATTAGTCTCTCATTTTGTTGGGACTGACAAAAGCGGCTTTCTTGTTTTATGTGCCACTTTCACAGATGCGTATAAGAGTGTTGCGTTGTCTTTGCGAATTCCTTTCTTCGCCGTTGAAGCAGCCGGGTCGAGAAATCTGTTTTTGAATAGGATGGGCGGATGTTTCGTTGTACGCGCAACGAGCCCATATCCCAAGCATTGATTTGTCTTTGAAGGCGCCGAGCAGATAATAAGCCACTAAATAAGCTCCATCTCAGATAATACATCTCTGTACGTCGACGGTGCTGCAGCTCTGATTAGCGAGGGCTGCTCTCTCCCTGTGTGTTTGTTTTTCATTGCGCAATAGTTTATTTTCGTATTCCTTCCCATCCGTTCCCTTCGCTGTTGCAGAAAGGCCTTGGCTATGGCACTGGAAATCGGTGACAAGGCAACGGAAGCCCAAGCCTGCTACTCCTTAGGAAACACATCCACGTTGATGGGCCAGCATTCGAACGGTAAGATCCAACGCATTATTGCCACTCTATCATTGGTATATTTTATCTCTGAATCTGCCGTACGTATTATAGTCTGGCCAGTAAGAGTTCGCTATGGCATTCAAGGCGCGTTGCGTAAAATAGATTCACAAATGTGGATTCCGTCCCTGCTTCGTGTACTCTTATTTAGCAGAAGTACATGCAAACTACACAGGACGACTTGAGCCTCATAGCGAACTCACTCTGGCCAGACTAGACTATAGTAGAACGTGATGTACATATGTACGTACAACGTGGCCGGGTATATTTATATTTGTGCTTTTGCAGCCGTGGATTACCATTTGAGGCATTTGCGGATAGCGCGGCAGCTGCAGGACCGAGTGGGTCAGGCGAGGGCCGCCTGGTCCCTGGGCAACGCCTACAGGTCGCTGGGAGAGGACGCCAAAGCCCTCTACTTCGTCATGGTCCATATGCATCTGTCCAGAGAGGTGTGTGTGTCATGTAGCCTCCGTCTTGCATCAAGAGCGGAGTTTCGTGAAAAACTCGACGGCGCAGCTTAGCCTGAACGGCTCCGAGTATGGACCGAGTGTAAAAAAATGGCTGGAGGGTGAAGCTTGCCTCACTAGTGGGCTACACACGTGGTGACGGTGAGTTTCAAACTCACGGTGAATTCACCGGCCTCCCTGTGCTTCATCACATACTTATGGGGAATTCCCCGTGAGTTTACTCACCACGTGTGTAGCGCGCTACTCACTGCAAGCCACCGAGTTTTTCAGGATCCACTTTCTTCTCGTGATGCAAGCGTACGTACTCGTGTGCAGCTGTCTGCGAGCAGTATCAGATAGCTCGTGTTTGACTATGTTGGCTGTAGATCGGAGATTCGAGTGGGGAGTCGGTTGCGGGTGGGAATCTGGCGGAGTTGGAGAGCGTGTTGGGCGCGGACGCACTGCCGGACGACACGGCGGATCCGGAGCCGCTGCCCATAGACGAGCTGGTGAAGGAGACTGGTGTGGGCGACCGCTCGGCTGCCCTCGACAAGCTCCGTCGACGCAGCATGGAACACGTGGAACTCTGGAGGCTGACGCCTGAAAAGGTACGTGTACATGTAGGTATGTAGGTACGACTCGGTTTTTTTCGTGCGCTATTATTCACTACTTGAGTTGTAATCCTTGGTGGTCGCCAGGTGCTTCCCTGGCATGACCAGCCGAAACATCAAAGTCACGAGTTTACCCAGACTGCTCCCATAAACACAATAACGAAATAATTCGTTGTCTCTCTCTGGCTAAACTCGTGACTCTTTTCGCCCTAGTCTTTCTTACGGCGTAATGACCAACACGTTATCGATTTCGCTCTTCTTTTATCTCCCCAATCTCTGCACACAGTGATTCTTATTCCCCTTCTTGCAACGCGACTTGAGTGGCGGAGACGGCTAAACACACACGCGACCTGGCGTCATTGTTGGCAACGAATTGTTGTCCGTTTATATATGGGTGTTGTCGTTTTGTTGACGAACGGACAACACCCATATATAAACGGACAACAAGCGGACAACAAAGGAACAACAAACCGACAACAGCTGAACGACTTGTTGCCAACAGTGACGCCGGGTCGCGGTATGTGTTAAGTATTGTTTGGTTGCTGAATGCTTTGTTGTACCACTGTGCGTGCAGCAGAGAGAGGCAGCTCACGCGCAACGGGTGCTTTCTTCGGGAGGAGGGAGTATGCGAACGTCGCTAAGGACGACGGAGACGGAGGCTGACGGAGTGGTGGCTGGTGGCGAGGACGACTCCTTCTTCGAGCTCCTCAGTCGCGTCCAGGGCAAGCGCATCAATGACCAACGCTGCGACACGAGCAAGATCAGCGCGGACAACAAGGAGAACCGACCGCGCGTTCGAGCCACTGACGGGTTCCATAATCACGGTAAGCAGCAACACAGACAGGTGCATAAGGTGTAAGGCGTACAAAAGGTGGATAAGGTGTACAGACGGAGCCAGGTGGATAAGGTGTACGCCTTTATTCTAGTGGATGTGTACGTAGCAACATGTTTCTGCATGTACTGTACGTAACGGTACGTAAACTAGTGGCCCCTGTTTGTGCCCAACGGAATATACAGTAGCTTGTCACGGAATGCTGCCAGCTATTTCCATTTATTTCCTCGCACAAATGCACAACCGCAGCGTCTTCTCAAGTCCCGAAGAATTTGCTTTTTGATTGCCTTTGCTTTACGCGCAGTGGTGGTAGACTAGTGTTTGTAGTTTGCACCCTTGGTGTTGTGGTGACAGCGCACGCTTTTCTCTGTCTGCTGTGTTGCGCAGATGCACCGATGAGTCGCAGGAAAGCCCGTCGCCTGGCGTCCTTTTCCGGAGGAATCTTGCACGGCAAAAGAGCCACGGCCTTCAAGAAGATGATCTCTGCGCCCTCCCTGGCCGCCGGCAGAGCCTACAGTAGCCTGAAAAACAGGGGAGCAGGGGCGCGTGAAAACCAGATGATGATGCACAGCAGCAGCTTTTCTTCCGCTGTGGCCACGTCTACTCCTGCCGTGGAAGTGGGACGCGTACTGAGAGTGCTCGCGGCATCGACGAAAAGCGGCGAAACGGAGCGCTGCCTCAGCTTCAGCAGCTTCTCTTCCGTTGTCCTGTCTAGCGAGGAGTTTATTCGACTGGGTGGCGGAGACTATGTTGCAGCATCTGGTGGGTTGGTGGATATTTTGCTTTGGTGTGATGTGGTGGAGTGGGCGTGTGGTCTTTGTTTTGTGATGGTAGTGGTTTTGTGATGATTATGTTTCCAACCACACTGGAAATATAAAGCAAGCAAGCAAGTAATAGCTGAGCTCTTGAATGTGGTATGATGTTTCACGCCGAGCTAATTCTTCTCGTATGTACGAACGGTTCTCGTTTTTGAATTGCTCCGGCTCAAATTTCTTACCGTACCTTCCCACCCCTGCACTGTCCGATAGTTTTCCTGCACGCTGCGCAGTGTGCGGTCAACTGAGAACGGGTGATAGTATTGAGTGTGCGTGCAGGTCTTTCGCTGGAAGATCAACATCCGGACGAGTTTCTGGAGATGATCGTCGGCTATCAGAGTCGTCGGATGGACGACCAGCGCGCCAGTCTGCCCTTCCTGCCGGGACTGCAGAACGCGGCTCGCGTGCTCGCGCCTCATCTGGCCAAAAAGCGCCTGGACACAACCGCAGAAGAAGAAGCAGCTTCCACTTCCTCAAAGGATACGTCCGCCGCCGCCTCCGCAGATGAGTTCAAGGCGAAAGCCACCAAGAGCAAGAGCGTCGATTTCTCCGCCTCTCTGCGCAGGAAGAAGGGAGAGAAGGAAGCGGAAGGAGAAACGCTGGACGAGGATTTCTACGATATGCTCATCAAATGCCAGGTGAGATGGCGAATATCTATCTAATCTGTCCAACCTGAGTTCGCTTTGGAACTCTGCGTAATAGATAGGCGCGGATTTATGGACACTCAGGGTGTGTACCTGAACATTATTCCTTCATATGCTCAAGCGGAAACGTATTGACAGAGAATAGAGAAGAAGAGAATAGACTCTCATCCAGAGAATAGCCGTGGATCTCTCATCCAGGTGTGTCTTGAAATGGGTGCATTGCGTCGTGTTGTAGAGTGCTCGTATCGAGGAGCAGCGTAGCGAGCTGCCGCCGGCTCATCACAAATCCGCTCCCACTGTGCCCGATGAAGACTTCTTCCAGCTCATCATGAAATTTCAGGCCAGAAGGTACAGGCTGTGGTTACCTGCAGCCTCTCCCATGAAACAAACTCAAACGAATAAACTACTGGCGAAAAATTTTGCTGTACGTTTACTGTACGTATTCAGTTCGCGATTGGTAGAATGAAGAGTCGAAGTGCGAGCTTGACGCACGAGGTCTCCTGTTTTTTCCTCGATTGTACGTAATGTAGTTAGCTTCGCGCAATTTTGTTGCCGTAAATGTGGATGCGTTTTGTGTTCCAGATTTGAAGAGCAACGCGCCTCTCTCAGTGCCGAAGGAGAAGAGGGTGGCGACACTTTAAAAGGACCTTCCAATGCCGCCTCGTCTTCTCTCACGAATAAGTCCAGTGTAGGACAGAAAGGGGAGAAAACTGAGTCGTCTACGACAACGACAGCAACGCAGGAACAGCTGAAGGCGCCGAAAAGGACTGCGTCGGAAAAGATCAAAAAGAGGTGACGCGAAGTCTTACTTCCCTACTGCAAGGCTTATACGACGTTTTGTCAGAATGAAGCCGCATTCACATGGGATGACCGGCCGTCAATTTGGCTGCCGCTGCCGTCCATTAGGAATGCGGTTTGAGACTGCTTTTCGAGGAAGTTAGGCAGGTATTTATTTACGTATCGCGCGTTGGTTTGTCCAGTTGACGGCTTGATTCGTCTGTAGGAGACTGCGCTGTATGTGTTACTCGTCGTTTGAATACTCTGGAAGAACAGGCTATGATTGCATATGTGCAGAGTCGTTCAATGTGCATTATTATTATTATTATCATTGGGCAAGTATAGGCTAGCGCTCGGCTAACGTGTTTTGGCACGGTCGCTACACGATTTGCTTTCAAATATAAATGTAGCCTATATTTTTTCGTGCAGCGTAGATATGTGACTTGAGGCAAATCAGAACTGTTCTTGCGAATTTTTTTCCATTCAAATCGTGCTAATTATGCATTCTGTCCAACGAGTACGGTATACACGCTGCTGACGTTTGATGACATTTGAGTTTACTGAGAGTGCTGCCCGCAGTATATCTTATGGAATTATGATCAGTTTTGCTATGTTGTTGGTGTTTCTGTTTTACCCAAGTTTAATCCCAGAAGCCAAATCAGGCCGTAGCCTTTTGTGCGCTGCTTCTCGCCCTTGGTTTATTTTTGTTGTCCGTGCTCCATGTCGTGCGCAGGCATGCATGTTGGCAATAGCCAATGCCTAAGCGTTTACTGTTCGTTTCTGTACCGTGCTGTTTCGGTTCTCAAGGACTGTCTATTATGGTTACTACGTACGAAAAAGATGGAGTAAAAGATTTCGAAAGGTGCATCGTTTGGTTCTATCGTGATTTTGGTTCATCTCGGAACTCGTTGCCTTTTAGGCACGCTTTGTTGCATTGCCTAATTGCATTAACGGTTTCCGGGATGATATTTTGTGGTTCTTTCCAGTCCACGGAATACATTACTTTGCTGTCACTGGCTGCCAAATGAGCGGCTAAAAGCGCCGAAGGCTGGTTCACGTGGGCGCCGGCGCTCAGCGCGTTGCCCTCTGATGTGAACCAGCCTTGGACGTTTTGTGCACTCTTGGCTTGCATGTATAACGAGCAAGGCTTGCCGTGGCTTCTATAGCTGGCAGTGCGCACATCGCAATCGCTAGCTGCATGATGATGAACGGAGCTGGAGATGGGACGGACGCGGCACTGGCGGCGGCTTCGCGCTGTTTCAAGGAAGGAGACTCGGGGGCAGTGGCCGACTTGGTCTCCACCTCTGTCAACACCATCTTCAGCCCTCACAGCACCGATGAAGGCAGACAGTCTGCCCATCAGGTAAGGCATTGCATGTATTGTACGTGAGCGTGAGTGTGGTTCGTCCAGCGAGAGATAGCAATCTCCAGTTCCAGTAGATGGGGTACCCACCATATGCAGTAAGGGAATTGGGTTGGTCGATGGCGACCCCGCGGCATTTAGTGAAAGTTTGGATCGGCGTTTGCGGGGTCGTCGACCTTGTTCAATCATCTTTGAGCCGAAACGGAGCGAGTGAGACGAAGAATTGAAAAAAAATGACGTCGAGGACCTCACAGGCACCGATCCAAACTTTCAGTAAATGCCGCGGGGTCGCCATCGACCAATCCTATTGCCTTACTGCATATGGTGGATAGGGCTTCACTCATGATCCACCCCACTCTGCGCAGGCCGAATTGAATTTCTGCCCATTGCAGAAAGTAGCAATCTCGGTCGGGCGTTTTTGCTTGTGCTGCGAAAGCTAGGAAACTCGTTTGCGGAGTCTTCGCGGTTCATATATTTTTATTCTATGGGTACGTATAAACTGCGCAACGCGGGCAAAGGCCCAAAGACATCTCATCTCTCCCTGGACGGACCCTGTAGTCAACTACATAACTCAAGCGCCAGGTTGCTACATGACATTAGCGCGCTACACACGTGGTGAGTAAACTCACGGTGAATTCACCGGTGAGTTTGAACTTCGAGTTTTATTTTTCGTGTAGAGCATTCTCAGTTGATCCCAAGCGCAAAATTTTTCTCATGTGTTCACACGTCGGTGAGTTTCAAACTCACGGTGAATTCACTGGCCTCCCTATGCTTCATCGCATACTTGTGGGGAATTCCCCGTGAGTTTACTCACCACGTGTGTAGCGCGCTATTGATTATCTTTTGTGCGAGAAGGGGGTGCTCTATGCTGTGCTTGCTTTTGTGCAGATACTGGAATGTTTCAAGGAGCAGTCGCCCATCTGTGCCGAAGTTGGTTTTTGGTTGGCCAAACCAGAGAATCCTATTCATTTGCGCCACTTTGGCCTGCAAGCTGTGGAGCATGCCATCAAGTATTGGAGGCAGTAGTGTATATTATGTATGTTCTTCTTGCGCATACTACGGACCCTATTCATGCTCTATGCTGTCTGTGATTCTGCGATTGTGTGTCTGATAGGTTTCGCTGGGCAGATATTACCCAGGAGAAGCGTGTTATGATAAAGTACAACTGCACTGAGCTGGTGAGCCAACTGTCATCTGCGACGGATGAGAGTGGAAAAAGAGAAGGATTGAATCTTCTGGTGGAAGGATTGGCCAAATGTTTCGTTGAAATGGCCAAGCGAGAATGGCCGCAGCACTGGCCTGGCTTCCTCAGCGAGGATTGTGAAGCGATCATGGCCAAAGGGGTGCGATCATACGTACATACGTTGCTTGATTGAATGTACGTACATGGCTTTTGTACGTTCACTTCAAGAACCTGCGTCTGTCGGTCGTACATACATATGCACGTTGGTAGCTGTTCTGTGCTGAATTTCTTTCAGGTAGTACAGACGGAAGTAGTGATGGTAACTTTGCTTCGCCTCATTCAAGATGTGATTAGCATGCCCTCGATCAGGCATCCGTGGCGGAAGAGAGAGCTGCATAACGCACTCGGCCTTTCGGTGGGCCAAATCTCCAGCCTGTGCATGCGAACGATGAAGGAACACGCCTTGGCTAAACCCGTAATCTTGACGTTTCTCGACTCTTCGTTATGTTGTTGATGCCTTGCTCACACTAGCGGCTTGCGTTCAGCGATGCGCCCGGCGTTTACGCCGTACGTGGTCGTGGCTGACCGGTCCATGCTGTTGCGTATGCCGAGGCATGGACACACCGAGCGTACGTCGCTAGAATTGTCATCGCCTATGTGAATATACCATGATGCGATGATATTATGCGTGTGCTACTTTTATCTTGTGTCAGAATTCTTTGGAAAATCATTTGATGGGCGTTTGCTTGGAACTCACTGACGAATTCCTATGGATGCTGCGAACCAATGATATGGAGGAAATACTCTCGGACCTTCTGAATTTGCTCTGTCGCTTTCTCACCTTTGACAAGCATGGACATCATCTCAGAGCTGCCGCATGTTTGGATAGGCTCGCCATGAAACGAGTAAGTTCAGGGAAAATTTTTTACGCCCTCATTTTGTTCTTGATGCGTCAGATGAGAAGTGGCGATTGACATGATGGTACGTACAGTATATGGCTGTTACAGGAGGGTAGAGCGGAAGCGCACAAGCCTTTTCTCAGCTTGTTTTCCCTGGATGTCATGTCGGCACTGCTGAAAGCTACCCAGTACGCTCGTTCAAATATTCTTGCACCTACCTATAGTGTGCATTTTCTATTGCTCTATATGCGGGATTAAGTTTGCTTTATATTTTACAGAAGCGCAGCTGAAAAAGCATCCGAAGAAGAGCACTACGTCTTCCTGAAGATGCTAGCCAGTATTCTGGAATCGACTGGTTTTCACTTGCTGAGAGTTTGGGTATGCTTATGAGTGGTTGTAACATGCGTTTTCTGCAAGGATGTGCTGGTACAATGTAATCTTGTGTGGATGCATGCATGGCTAGTGATTTGTTGTTTTTGTCGCAGAATCCCCTCAATCGACATTACATTGGCCCACCGGAGAACTTTGACATGTACTTCCGGGCTATTCTGGCGTTTTTGGAGCATCCATCTTTGGTTGGTAACTGTACATGAAATGGATGGGGGTCCAGTAGTATTTTGTTGTGTGTACATTGTGTGTGTTGTAGCGATTGCGTAAAGTGGCTGCTACAATTCTGTCTGAGTGTATCTACTCAGAAACCATTGCGGAGAATGACTCATTCAGACAAGCTCTGCCCGCCATTGTTCAAGCTATAGCCGTGGTCACTGTCAAGGTACCCACCTGCGTTGTACATATGCGATGGTGCGTCGTAAGTATTGTATGTGCTTGAAATCTTATCTGCTTGAGAAGGTACTACGTGGTAGATTAGATACCATAGAATAAGCCTATGTTTCGATGTTGCCAAATTTTAGAAAGGACATCCGTCCATGGATAACTGCGCCACATGCGTCTATTCCAAGTTTGACTACGAGTCTGACACTGAATTTTTGGTGGAACACGGAAGTATGCAATGCGCCTTACTCTGTCCGTTGCTTCAAGTATTCATATCGTTTCACATGCGCAATGTGCTTACGTACATCGTAGACTTTCGAGAGAAGTGTTACAAGTTTCTCCAGAAGAGCGTTTCCAAAAATTGGCGCCTCGGTTATGACATTATCGAGAATTGGTTCAATGAGAAAGTGGTCAAGGCAAGCGTCAAACCGAACAGTAAGACTCCTGACAGTGTTTTTATGGTCATGTGACTCCAGTACTGTGTATCACTGCCATGTAAGTGCAGCTTGATGCATGATCTTTTTGTTCCAGTGGTTGAGTATGAGAATATGGTACGCTTTTGCCGCGTCTACTTTGAGCGCCTGCCGCACGAAGATTTGGCTTTCAAGAGCATGGTAAGATACTAAACGTGTGGAATATTATTATATCACTGCAAATTGTTCATGATCTCTTGTACATGCACGTAGTATGTACAGTTGTTATGTATGTACCACCGTACCATTTGTACGTGCTGGGAACCATTTGATCACGTTTTTCAGGTTGTCCAGGAGAAAGGCGGAGCTATGATCAGCACTCTGCTCTCTGTACTGAACGAGGTGAAGGACTGGAAAGTGGCAGATCAACAGATTTCCCTGCTCTCCGCCCTTCTCGTTTTCCTTCCATCCAATCCGGAAAAACTGCCGCAGATACTGGACTTGGTAGGTCTCCAACTTTATTTGCTATTCATCTTCTTTTGTACGAATATCTCTCTGCGGGGTGGAAACAAGCAAGAATCCATAGAGGTACCATCAACCGTAGGAACTGTTTCGGTTTGCGCTTGATATGATGAGATACGTTTATGGATTGTTGGTACAAGGTTTTGAGTTGTTTTTAGCTTTTCAAAGTCTTGTCTTTGGAAGCGGATGAAGACGACGTTCGATCAGCCAAGTTTCACTGTCTCAACGCTTTGATAAATATGGTTTTTGATCATCCCACACTACTCTTGGTACTGTTAGCTTGTCTTTCGCTACCTCCACCTCTTAATCTGTCCGTCCGTCTAAGGAACTTTTGGTCGAATTTCTGATGCGCTGCCTTTGCTATATTCAGCCGCATGCGAACACAGTGTTGGCCTCAGCGGAGAAAGCTTCGGTGCATCTGTCTCTCGTTTTCCAAGCGAAACTGCTGGAAAGTCTCTGTCTGCTCAGCAACCACATGACGGAGGGAAGCGATCAGAAGAATTTGGTGCGCGCCGCGCTCCGTCAAACCTTGGACTATTACGCCAAACCCGAGCTAAACAAGTACTGTATTGTAGGTATGTACCGTTAGATACAATAGCGGTTGTTCTTTTGGGACCATCTACCATGGGATTACCTTCGAAATGGGTTGACATATGAGCAAAAGGAGGTGTGTATTGTTCATGCATTTGAAGGATGTTATCCAGTCCGGAATCTTTTATGAAATTTATTGGACTTTGCGACGAAGCGCCCAAGTCGACGGAAGATGCATTCAAGTCGCAGTTTGTGCAAAATCGAACAGAGGTGCTACCTACCTGTACATACATGCATTGTGTTATAGCTTAAAGGGGAACTTTGGGCGGAAAGTTCGAGGTAAACCTGCACGTGGATCATTTGATAGAGATAAAAAATGCTGCAAAACGCACCAAGTCCCATCCCTCTACGTTGCGTCGTTCTTGAGTTACAGGCTTCAACTGATCTGTGAACGGGAAACTCAGCTTGAGAGCACGTAGCTCGCTAACCATTGCACCGATCGGAATAATTTTGCTACCACCGTGTGCTCCGTTTGGTGTTCTAACTTTTTGTTGTATAAAATTTTGCTGTATCTTCACTGCCTGTGGAATGGGAAGCCAAAAAACGTGTGTCGTTGCGCAGTTTAGCACATATTTCGTCCACGTCCCCATCATGGACGAAATATGTGCTAAACTGCGCAACGACACACGTTTTTTGGCTTCCCATTCCACAGGCAGTGAAGATACAGCGAAACTTTATACAACAAAATGGTAGAACACCAAACGGAGCACACGGTGGTAGAAAAATTATTCAGATTGGTGCAGTGGTTAGCGAGCTACGTGCTCTCAAGCTGAGTTTCTGGCTCACTGATCAGTATTGAGCCTGTAACTCAAGAATGACGCAACGTAGAGAGATGTTACTTGGTGCGTTTTGCAGCATTTTTTATGCTCTATCGAATGATCCGTGCAGGCTTACCTCGAACTTTCCGCCCAAAGTTCCCCTTTAAAGAAACTTATCCTCATCACACCCTCTGCATAGTAGTTTATAGTAGCTAGCTAGCCTAGCACCAAGAGTACTCTTGCTAGCACATAGTATATTCTTTGTTTCAGCTGGTGGGTCATCTGTACAAGTTAGAAGCAGTTTTGTTCCGGATGAATACTGCAGAGCAAGAAGATCATCCTCTCTCGCAGGACTTCGCACCTATCCTGCCCGCTTTATTCTTGTTCGCAAGGTGAGCTACATATACATTGTTTGCTATTGCATCGTTGCCTAACTATGGCATAACACAACAAGTGACGTTCGATTTGAACCTGTATTGCTTTGCCTATACTTTGAATAATTACGTATGTGACTGAGACTGGCGATTGCCGTTTACTGCTAGTGGAAATGCTGTAAAGTGAAATTGCTCAAGAATCAGTCTATTTGATTTTTGATGCAATTTTCATTTATGGATTCTCCACCATAGGTCATGGTCATACTGTAGGAGTGGTGTGAGAAATAGCTGCTGAAATGTACATATGGTTAGTTACATAGCGTCGTGGCTGGCTAAAGAGATTACTGCAGTGCTGTACGGCCGAATGCAGCGTCGCTTTGTTGCGGCGGCTGCGTTTGTGTTTGTGCAGTATCTGCTCTGCATGCTGAGAAAGGTGTGGAATATGCTGCATGGGTGGGTTTTCAGGAATATGAATGCATTGTATCATCAGTCGTGTTGGTCAAAGGTGCATCCATCTTTTGGCGACCCCCTGATCAAAGTGCTGGATTTGCCAGACTCGGAAAAAGTCGGGGCTTACTGTAAGTGGCGCAGTGACTGAATGTGCAGCGAGAGATGGATCACATCCTTTTTGACGTGTCCATCTCTCTCCACTTCAGCTCACTGCTAATCTACAAGTCATTTTTATCCTCACCCTTGGAATGGATAATATACGATGCTTTGGTACTATTGCGTCGTTCCTTTTTCATTCCATGGGTGAACTGCGAAATGGGCCCTTTGTCTTTAGTGTTGACCAAATGAAGGTAGGTACATACCAATACCAAGTACCAGGTATATTGCAGTTTTCGCGTGAGAAAATAGGTTGCAGTTTGAGAAAGGAGGGCTGCTCGAGTTGAATATGGTTGCTGCATGTTCCTTGTTTGATATCGTATCGCTAAGTTCAATCTGTTGTGTGTAGCGGCATCTGATAACGTACACGAGATGAGTAGTGCCGGCGCGTTCAAGCGGGTCACCAGCGCGGATCATGTCAAGGCGTGGATATCGACTGCATCCGACAAAATGTAAATCAGGCAGTAATAAACCTCTAATTTTCTTTGCTCAGCAGGAGCGAAGAATAATTGAAATTATGCAACCTTCAGTTCAGAATAAAGGCAGTGCAAGCAATAATAATTTTGATACCACTTTGTAGGTACCTACATACATACTACAGGATATCATATTGATACAGCATATATTTTTTTACGGTAGATACGTACAGTAAACATAACGTGATTGTACAGATGTGGGTACCAGACCCTGACCCTCCGATACCTACCGTTTTCCTTTACTTGCTGACTGGTTATGACCATTCCTTGTCCCCCCCCCCCCCCCCCCCGTTCGCTATTCCCCGATGCAACCCTGCATATTCGTGTTTCAGCCAAGCAGTGTTGAGCCTGGTGCTGGGCAGCATGTGCTCGAGCGTGCTCAGCCTGGACGCGGCCTCTGACTTTCTGCGTCACGGCACTCTGGGCTTCGTGGAGGACACTCTGGACCTACGCCTGCGCAACATCATCCGCCGGCCCTGGAAGCCGCTGCTGCTGCTGCTCCGACACGACAAGCCCAGGCAGTGGCCGGAGCAGTGGATGCAGGCCGTCCTGCCCGGCCTCATCCACCTCATCAACCACACCTACCAGCGACTCAGTCAGCGATGGGCCCTGATCCACAAGAACAAGGAAGGTGCGACATATCTACCTGTATGTACAGTAGGTAATTGCCTCATCAAGAACACGGTAGCTTCGTCAGTAGTCCGAAGATTACATTTCGCTGGCCTTCCATGTTTCATCTTTATGATAACAGCATGCAACTATGTGTGAATGCACAATTACATTGGTGTAGTGTACATTACGTAAGTCCATGGTTCATGGTATGCATCTTGAGGTGTGGTTTTGCTGTATGGAATATGGATAGCCTCTTTGCTTTACACCTAGGCGGAGAAGGCCGCGACACGAAGCAAGAAGCGTTCTTGGAAGACGCCACTTGTCTGCTGGGTCGCGAATTCGTCTGGCTGCTCTGGGACATCCTCTCCACCACTTTCGCCCATCGTCAACAGCAGATAGCGGAGAGAGAAGGCAAAGGGGAGCCCAACGCAATGTCTGAGGTGAAGGAAGCTGATGAAGAAGAGAAGGACGGGGAGAAGAATGGAGAGAAGGAAGAGGAGAAGGAGGGAGAGGAGGAGGCGAAAGGCATGGAATGGACTGGAGGAGAGGAAGGTAACTATGCCCAGTCACAGGACGTAGAAACTGTAGAGCGAGCAATCGAGTTTAGTACACGTACCTTAGCTGAGCGGGAATATGGGAAAATTGAGGGTTGGCAAGCAGTACGGTATGTTTATGAGTACGACTACGAATACCGTGCAGATACGTCTAGTGCGGGTAATTCGGGTCAAGACTGGACTACCCTATATCTATCTGCAGTATTGTCAAGGAGGCTCCTATTTATTTATGTGCATTGTTTGTTCCTAATTACAGGCAGTTCTCCCGGCAAGAAAAGGCAGCGGTGGCCGAAGAAGAAAGTGGGCGACAAGCACAATTGGGCCATCTATTCGCTCTCGCCCTTCGGAAAACGTCTGATGAGTGAACCGGTAAAGAAATTCTTTCGTTCAATCTCTCGTAATGAAAACCACTGTACGTGCACGCGTTGTTTCTATAATACGTGTGTGTTGTCTACAGTCTGTACGCCCGGCGATTGTGCTGACGGTGTTCCATGGCTTCACCTGGGGCGACACCTATCCGCTGACCAAGACGGAGAAACTGGCGCATGCGCTTCTGTTATATGTAAGCAACACTGCAGCTTCCTATTTTTCGTCCTACACGGACATACAACGTACTGTGCGGCACAAACAGTGCAAGGAGTTTTTCGTATGGATTTTTCTGGTGGATTACCTACGTGACCCACGAGTAAAGTTGGCTCACGAAAATGCCGAGCTATTGAAAATTAGGAGCTCTGCCTTTCTACCTTACTACGCAAATTGCATCGCTGAATAACCTCAGCTAGTAGTTGAGGCAACTTTACATAATATGATGCTCTTGTGACTTTGATGTTAACCCCTCCATAATCTCAGATGGCCGGCTTGCGGCCACCCTGCGGCCGTGATCGCCCATAGCCGTGTGGTGGCTGCGTCCAGAAAACAGTGACCATGGCCGTAGCCGGGGCGGCCGCAAGGGGTATGCGGCCTGGCGATCATCTGAGATTATGGAGGGGGTTAACAGGATGCGATATTTACAGTTGGTAGACAACAAGGAGTTGGATGAGGAGGCGGCGGCTCATCTGTTCTGCTGCGTCCTTAAGGGTCTGTATCTGCACGGGGAGCACGAAATCCTAGGACAAGCGCTGGTGAATCTCAGTTGCGACGTCTATGACCTGCTGGTAAGAAACTCTATGGAGCGGTGCAATACAGAGTCAGGTGCAATACAGAGCACATCATGTATGGATTGTGTCATCAGAAAGGAGCAGTTTTATTTACAATGCAGGTGTGCCGTAAGACAAGCAATAGTAAAAAAGGCGACTATGGTGCCTGGCTGTACGTGGTGTGGGTGTACATATAGCAGACACGACTCAGGCGTGTACGTATTACTTGTCTCGGTCACACGAATCATATGACCCTACGACCATAGCGCTTTACCAATTTCCCTCTCCGTCTTTTATCTGCCCAATCTCTTTCGTAGTATGTACGTACTGTTTATTTTTAGCGGCCTCTGTACCCTGAGAAGATCTTGGCGATCATGCAGGAGATTCCGGATTTCTCCGCTTCGGATCTGTCAGCATACGACTCGAAAATGAGTGGACAGGAGCAGGCGGCGGCCGCCGGCGGTAGAAAGGACAGACACTGGAATTTCCAGTGGCGTCGAAACGCTTGGCGCCATATCGTCCGAGGAGCCATTGGGGTACGAAATGACCTGTGCATGTGCGTTGTTGCCGTCATGGTCCATTCCCATCAGAGACGTACGCCGAGCGTGTTCATGGTTCCGCAGAATGCAAAAGCATGGACAACCGTGGCTCGCCCGGGCGCGCGCCGGGTGAGTTACTTCCTTTGTGAACGAACCATTACACCGGTCACCGATCACCTACAGTATGTGTCACGTAGATTAGATTTGCGAGAACCCACGGACGGATTCACGCCCGGTGATATTACTTTTCTTGCAACATACTCTCATGTAGTATCGCAGCAATAGACACCGACTATAAAGTGCCTATTCCCTAAGGGGTCGAGTAGTATATTTTCTGCAGGAGAATGTGGGTCAGCGTTTCAAGCGCGACGAGCAGTTGCGACGTTTGCCGCCTCTTCTGAAACCGAAGCGGGAGAAAGCGAAACCTGTGACGGAAGAGTTCAATCTGGACGTGCTGGAGCTGTTTCAGCCTCCTCCTGCGCAGCACTAAGCCGGGCGCCGCGACAGCGGTAACAACGGACACCCCGTTTTGTAATGTCTTGTGAGGTTTAGGCGTTATTGAGGAAATTGTTCTTGTTGGTATAGTCGAACAAGAAATTTCATGAACCATTGAAATTTTTTCTCAGCCAATAAAAGACGTAGAGGACAGCGGTCAAACTTCTACGACTAACTTTAGCTCGCCGTTCCAATAAAAAAAACCGTTTTCTTCTATCTGCTCTCAATGTTGAGATCTCGCCGAATTCCTTCAGTACTGAAATCGTGTCACCATTTGGCAGACGCTAAAACACGCAAACCACGACACCCTACGACCCTGTACGCCCGATGCGCATTTTCATCGTCTTTATCACATATGCTTATTTCTGCCATTTTGATTTTTCGGGCCTTTGCGAGGTTTAGAATTGCCCAATGGTCCACGCCCAATTTGGCGATTTCAGTACTGAAGAAATTTGGCGAGATCTCGACACACAGAGCAGCTGGAGACAAACGGTTTTTTTATTGGAACGGCAAGCTAAAGTTAGCCGTAGAAGTTTGACCACTGTGCTCTACGTCTTTTATTGGCTGAGAAAAAATTTCAATGGTTCATGAAATTTCTTGTTCGACTATAGTTGTTCTGCTGGTGTTGATACAGTGTGCTTTATGGTATAATCAGGATTCCATAATAAAATACTCTATTATGGAGTCATGGAGTCCTGTATTTGTCTGAATATGTGGAATGACAACTCAATGTGAGTACTTATTGTTATGCGAATATGTCACACCTCTGCGGAGTGTTTGAGTTGAGCGAGCACAAGGAAATGTTGGCGTAATTTTGTGTATTGACCTTTGTTGGACGATCGAGTTGTTATGATGAAGTGGTGAATATTTCCTTGGGTAGAAGCCTTTATTTATTCCGCTTGTTGTTCTGAGTCTGACCACCGAAGTGTATGTAATTTGTGCGTGCAACGTGTTACTCTGTTGCGCAATAGTACAGTTATTGTTGAGTTTGTTTGTGTGAACGGGTTTATGTATGTCGAATAAGTGAAGCATAAAGGTTTCTTGTCGTTGACTTGATTTCTGGGCTGGGCAGATGGCGCGACATCTGGTCAATATTGGCTGATGATCCACATACTATCTTTCTGAACGAAATGCTAAAGGTTTTGTACACGTTTATTTGATTCGTAGGCAGCCTGCGTGCTTTGTCCCGAAATCTCAAGGAGCTGGAAATGGTAAGCTGTGATTTGCAGTTCTACCTGCTGATGGTGAACTGTTTTCAAGCTGTAGACTTCTGATAAAAGGGTATTGTGAGGTAAACCCTGCCCAAGTAGTGAAGACCGTTTTTGTGTGGGTTTACCCCACCAATAAAAGCGGCCGGGTTTACCGCATAATGATATCATACACATACGGTAGCATAGATAAACTTCTTTCCTTTTGTTGCAGTTGTTCTTTTCTTTCTTCAAGTCGCTGGTTGGGAAGGATGTGGTAGTTGAGCTGAAGAATGATCTTTGGTAAAACAAATAGTGTACTGGTCACTGCGTATTGGACGGATACGTAGTAGCCTACATATTGATACGTGTACTGTACATAGTTTATACGTGTACATTTTGGTTTGTTTTAGCATATGCGGCACTCTGCACTCAGTGGATCAATACCTCAACATCAAGCTGACTGACATTAGCGTTGTGGAACCTGAGAAATTTCCTCACATGGTAAAGTCAAGTCACGACGGTAATGGCTATCGTAATTGCAACGAATAGCTGAACGGACAACTGAAACATCAAGCTGACGCCTTTGCCTAATCCCTGATTAGTGGATACGTGTGTATGCTTTCCTTCTTCATCATTGCAGTTGTCAGTGAAAAACTGCTTCATTCGAGGCTCTGTGGTGCGCTATGTACAGTTACCAGCGGATGAAGTGGACACGCAGCTGCTGCAAGAAGCCACGAGAAAAGAGGCTGTCCAGCAGAAGAAATAAAATCCACCTCGTTCTTTATCTCTTGTTCGTAGGCCTACTGTTTATCGTGTATAAAACGTTTGCGATTGCTGATGTTCTGCTTTCCATATCACTGATAGGAGGTTAATCTCCTCTACTTTATATTCGTTGTGTATGTAGCCTACTACTTTTTGAGTGCACTATTGGTCATTGCAGCAATGGATCACTTGCCAGATGAAATCCTCTGCTTTATCTTCCAACATCTACCCTTAGAGCAGAAGCTTGTGGCGGAGAAAGTGTGTCACAAATGGAGACGCTTGATGCTTCGACCTCATCTGTTCAATACTGCAGAATCCTTGGTTGTTGTGGAGGTGAGTGGAACAGGTGCAAATCCAGTGAACGCACCCTTTAGAAATTGCGATGGAAAGTATCTGGAGATTGATCTGCCAACTTCCAGTGATGGAAGTTTGTTTGGACGGATGGATGGAAATGCGGATTCCCAGATGCAGCTGTACAAAGACTGTCTGCGCACTCAAGCTGGAAGTTTGAAAGAACTGGAAATTCCGTTGGGTGGTCGGCTGGTGGAGCTGGTAAATGAAGCGAAGTGCATTGCATCATTTCCTGTGCTCAAGAAGCTGAGTCTACATGGTGCAGAGACTATGAATTATTATCGGATGAATATCGGAAGGTTTACGCGGCTGTTTCCAGCGCTGGAAAGTGTCAAGTTCACTATATTTCCTTGGAAAAGTACGGAGGTGGTTGGGAGAAGTCCACCAAGGCCTTGGCAAGAACCAGAGGACACTATCACTATGGATCGAGTGGCTCAAGACATGCTTTGGGCATTAAATACACTCTCCATTGAACTGGAGGTGCACTTTGAACTTGGCGAGGCTCATGGCGTGTTTTTCGACAGACTTTCTTCACGGGTTCGGCGACAAGTGCACAAAGTGAAGATTGTGGACGCAGTAATTGAAGGAGAAGTGCTGACTGTTAAACTCGCAGATATTTCTATCTTTTTTGAGAACATTCGATCACTGGCGCTCAGAGATGCGACGCTTATGGTTCTGTCAGATCGGGGCGCAAGCCGCGTGATGCTCCCGTGTGATTCTTTGGAATATCTTCGCATCAGTGGAAACTCTGAGGTGAACGTTGTAGGTGAGTTTGCAGCGTTTCTGAATGGAAGTGGTTGCTGTCCGGCTCTGAAGAAGATCGAAATTCACGGGGAATGCTTGATCAAGGCTCTTAGCCATGGTTTAACGTGGGAGAATCCGTTGGCATTCGCTGCCTACTGTAGAGGAGCTAATTTTCCGGTCGAGGTCGAAGTGTCAGGAGTCGATTGATGAAGTCGAGTTTAATGATCATTTTTGAGTTGACATGGGTAGTGAGCTTCCTTTCTTTACTTGTTCTTCACTATATTGCGAATAAAACGTTTGCGATTGCTGATTTACTGCTTTCCATGTCACTGATTGGAGGTCATTCTCCCAGTGTACTACTTTATGTTCGTCGTGTAGGTGTACATAGGTGCATACTACGTATTTGATTGCATTATTGGTCATATTGCAGCAATGGATCACTTGCCAGATGAAATTCTCTCCTTTATCTTCCAACATCTACCCTTAGAGCAGAAGTTTGTGGCGGAGAAAGTTTGTCACAAATGGAGGCGCTTGATGCTTCGACCTCATCTGTTCAATACTGCAGAATCCTTGGTTGTTTTGGAGGTTAGTGGAGCAGGTGACTTCAGAAATTGCGATGGAAAGTATCTGGAGATCGATCTGCCAGCAGCCAGTGATGGAAATGCGCATTCCCAAGTGCAGCTGTACAAAGACTGTCTACACACTCAAGCTGGAAGTTTGAGAGAGCTGGAAATTCCGTTGGGTGGTCGGCTAGTGGAGCTGCTTGACGAGGAGAAGTTCATTTCGTCCTTTCCAGTGCTCAAGAAGCTGATCCTTCATGTTCATGCTGCAGAAACTATGAATTACCGGATGAATATCGGAAGGTTCACACGGCTGTTTCCAGCGCTGGACAGTGTCAAGTTCACTATTTTTCCTTGGAGAAGTACGGAGGTGGTTGGGAGAAGTCCACCGCAGCTTTGGAAAGATACGGACCAAGTGGCTCAAGACATGCTTCAGGCATTCGATACACTCTCTTTTGAACTAGCGGTGCACTTTGAACACAGCAGCGATAATTCTTTCTTCTTCAGACTTTCTTCACTGTTTCGGCAAAATGTGCACAAAGTGAAGATTGTTAAGGCAGTAGTTCAAGGAGAAGAGGTTTCTACTCTCCTTAAATTCATTTTGGATCAGTTTGAGAACATACGATCATTGGCGCTCAGGGATGCGAAGCTCGAAGTTCGGGGCAGGTGGAGGTGGGAGAATAAGCCTGTTTCGTTGGAACATCTTCGCTTCAGTGGAAACTGTGAGGTTGAAATCAGAGGTGAGCTATCAGCGTTTCTGGATGGAAGTGGTTTCGGTTTGTGTCCGGCTCTGCAGAAGATCGAAATTCACGGGGAATGCTTGATCAAGGCTCATGACCTTACGTGGGAAAATCCGTTGGAGTTCGCTGCCTACTGTAGAAGAGCTAATTTTCCGGTGCAGGTCGAAATTTCAGGAGTGAACTGATAAAGTCAAGTTGATTGATCATTTATGCCTTTTTACGATGGCATGAGTAGCAAGTTTTCTTTCTTCACTTGTTCGCCTATGAACAGTAAACTTGATTCATCGTTGTGCGTGCACCGTTCCATTTTTATGCGACCGGGTTACAACTCCATTATTTACTATACTTATTGGCAGTGATTTGCTTGTGATTTATTTATTATCACTCATGTGCTGTATATACATCTGTCATTTTTAGGATTGAACGAGGTGGATCGCATGGGACAAAATCCTCTCTGCTACATCTAACATCTTCCTGTGGAAAAGTTTGTGCGGCAGAAAAAATCTGCCATCAGTGGAGGCGTTTGATTTCGACCTCATTTTCTAGTTAGTCTGCACCCCACCAGAAGAAATGATTCGCTACATGTTCAGTGGACGGACCATCTTGAGGAGGATTGGTACCTTTCAATCACAACAGTCGCCATTGCATTGCAGACTACTGAGTTCCTCCAAGTTCTCCACTGCAACATCATCATCGCAAAATGGTACTGGAGAGATGCATGGCCAATATGCCATGTGGTACACGAGATTGCAAACGCTTTTCCAAGAACGCCTATCATAGCGGCGTGGTGCTTGTGCGATGTGAAGGCTGCAAGAATCATCACGTCATTGCCGATAATTTGAACTGGTTCTCTGACTTGAAAGGCAAGAGAAACATTGAAGAAATTTTGAGAGAAAGAGGCGAAGATGTGACACGTTTGTCTGCTGCTGATTTGATCAGTTTGGTAAAATCTTCTGAATAAAAGTTGATGCCGCCGTTTGAAATTGATGAAGTTAGACGAGAGTTTTATGCTCCGTGAAATATATTTTCGCTCTGTGGTGGTCAAATGATGGGTTCTGGGTGTGTACGTTTTTTAAAAACATGTTAAAACATGTGGAACGTGCGGTCGTTTTAGCTTACACGTATGGGACATTCTGCTGACTTTGGAAAATGGCCAAGCTTTATCCCAGCCATATCCCCACATCGTCCCTGCAGAAAGTTTTACTGGCTGCAGGCTCAGCTGCTGTGGCTATTCTCAATCCATTGAGAGGCGGTACGCGTAGTCACTTTGTACACTTACGTATGTAGTAGTTGAAGTTGGAGTGGTAGTTGGCTTGCATATTGGAAATACAGGGTGTCTCACGTAGACCTACCTAACGCCTCAGCCTTATAACTTCCGTACTACAGTAGATATCGAGCTGAAATTTTGTCCCCAGAAACCCAAGAATATACCATTTGTTGTGGCAAAATTTGAGCCAGATAGGTCAACTAGGGATGAAATTACAGGCTTATAAATTTTTGACCCCGTTTTTATCATTTTCCTGCACTGAGCATGGTTTTGAGATTAGAATCATTTGCTCAGCATGGTCAAGCAGCTTATCCAACATGGCAATGTGGTGGAGCAACAATGGCTGAACATCACCACAGTCCAGATCACAAAGGATTCAAAAATACAGGCGATTTACTGCCCTTAACAGCCTTCAAGGGTCTGTCGAGGTCAATAGTGGCACCACTGATTTCGAATTGCTGAAAAAAGTGGTCGAAACTTTGCAAGCTCATAATTTCATCCCTGCTTGACGTACCTGGCTCAAATTTTGCCACAAAGTATGGTATATTCTTGGGTTTCTGGGGACAAAATTTCAGCTTGCTATCTACTGTAATACAGAAGTTATACGGCTGAGTCGTTAGGTAGGTCTACGTGAGACACCCTGTATGATTATTATGTGTAGACATGGTTGCGACGTTTGGTGAGACGACGGCACAGTTGATTCTGCCTCGTATCAAGAACAGGATGGCTGAGGATCATGTAGGAAGGCGGATATTGCGGTGGGTTATTCGCCTTTCGCGATAACGCTGTGCGTGATTTCGCAGTGCACTTAGCTAACTTGCACTTTTTTTTAGCACACTACCACAACTCGCCACGTGGTAAATTTTTTTTGCGTTCTCCTGGAGCGCGCGCTCTAGGAGTACGTGGCAGAAAACAAAAACTGCCACGTACTCCTAAAGCGCGCGCTCTAGGAGAACACGAAAATTTACTACGTAGCGAGTTTTGGTAGTGTGCTAAAAAGTGCAAGTTAGCTAAGTGCACTGCGAAAATCACGCACAGCGTTATCGCGAAAGGCGAATATGCAGGTAGTACGTTTACGCATTGATGGTTTCCAGATCGATAGGTTTCCTTACATTTTGTTGCAGCGAACAGCCACGCTTTACGAATGCAACCATCGATATCGCCCGTCTACGATCCCTATCCGACGGCACCCTCGGTCGGGAGTACGTGCGTTTCTTGGACAAGCTGCAAACCACGCCGGACGAGCGTCCACCCGTCCAGTTCGTTGACTCTGTGGACGTGGTGAATGTGATGCAGAGGTACCGGGAGACCCATGATCTCTTCCATACAGTTCTGGAAATGCCGACAAGTATGCTGGGGGAAGTGGCAGTCAAGTGGTTCGAAGGAATTCAGTTCGGTCTCCCCATGTGCGTCTTGGGCGGAATTTTTGGAGCTGTCAGATTGCAGCCGAAGTATGCCGCTACGCAGCCTTACAGTGCAGTTTCACTTGCCGGCGTTTTTCAATAGGTGTCGTTTTAAGCGACACCGCTCCGGTTCGGTCCAATACTTTCTCCCCGGCGCGGAAACTACTAAGAGACGTCAGTCTGGTATGCCTGAACATCAATACGATTTCGTGCCGGGACCCGAAGCTGCTTATAACAAATTTGGAATGGTCCACTGTGCGTATAATATAGGCACACCACACGAGAATGTACTGATGTTCATAGGTACTCCCCAGACTGTCCCCGCTTGGTTGGGTTACTGTAACTGAGAGAGAGAGCTGCAGGTATACATACAGGGTGTCTCATAATAAACCGTCCACCTTCCCGTGCATGTAACTCTGGAACCACACCATAGATTTTAATGCGGTTTTTTGCATTTTGTAGGCAAGGCTTCAACTGAGATGTGTACAAAATTTTAGCTTCCTAGGCCCAATGGAAGCTGCTCAAACACCTTTTTCCTCCAGCAGTCAAAAACAAGGTTTTTCGAACTGGTAGTGCCGACTTAGGGGTAATTCTGTGCATGATTCATAATAAAATTAGCCTCGTAATGAAGAAAAATGTCCCAAAATGCAAGAAAATGTGTATCTCATGCAATATCCCCAGTGCCAGCATAGCAAACGCATGAAACAGGGTATCTTGAAAACTAAAACCGATATTTTCTCCATAGTAAAGGAAAACGTTGATTTTGAGCTTCGAGATTCAAACCGTCGTAGTCTCCGAAGTATGTGGAGCACACAGTTAAAATTTTGTACACTTCCTTGTTCAAGCCTTGGTTACAAAATACAAAAAACCGCATGAAAATCTAAGATGTGGTTCCAGAGTTACATGCACGGAAAGGTGGACGGTTTATTATGAGACACTCTGTAGATGACCAACCTACCAGGACCTACCTACAGATGACTGACTGAGTTATTTCTGCTTGCACTGGGTTTTATAGCCAGAGTCTTCTGTGCACTTCTGTACAGTCTTTGTGTCAGTGCTCTGCTGAGTTCTTTGAGTATGCTGTGCAAATTTGCTCTGCTTTTTCGCGCTGCATCTTTTCAAGGTCCTGTCCGTTTGAATTTGAGACGATTTTCTGGTCCACCACTTTGTTCGCCGTTGTCTTTGCTTGATTTCTGGTCTGCCACTTTTGTCTGCAATTTGACGTTTTTTCTGGCCCACCACTTTGTTCGCCATCGTCTTTGCTTGATTTCTGGTCCGTCACTTTGTTCGTCGTCATCTTTGTTTGATTTCTGGTCCGCCACTTTTGTCTGCAATTTGACGATTTTCTGGCCCGCCACTTTTGTCCGTCTCTGTTCTCAAGCATGTTTTTGAATTTTTTCGCGCCAGATTTTGATGATTTTCTGGTCCGCACTGATTCTGTTGTCATCTTCAATCTGTGGGCCAGTGTGGGGCTCGAGCTTGGATCCTTTAGATTCAAGAGTGCGCGCCTTAGACCATTAGGCCATAGCAGCATCAGCAGTAAAATAGCCAAAAGTGGAATAAAAAGCAAACGCTTTTTCCCTGTACATTTTATGTACGTATGTGCACAATATTTTTTGTGCACTGCATACACACCATGCACAGATAGATACTGTTTGCTGGGTAGGTGCGCGCGCCCCCACAAATCACAGATGTACAATGAATAGAGTTAGCAGTAGCAAACCATAGGTATGTTATGTATGCCCTGTTTGTTAACCAGTATGATTTTTTATTGTTCCTGTTAGCCCTTTCTGTTCATGTGAACTTTGTTGTTATCCCTAAGGTGAACAGTAACAATTTTCAGTAATGTTAACCACAGGATCCACTCCTGCTTATTGAGCCCTAATTTAGGTAACTGCTTTTTCCACTACCAAAGAGGCAATGAACTTTCTGAAAGTGCCATGCAACAAATGTGGAAGAGCATTTGCATCAAAATACTCTTACAGCAGGCATGTTTCAAACATGCATCCTGAGGTCTACAATGAAAATAGAGATGTGACACCAGCTGATTCCATCTCCAACGTAAGCAGTGAAATAGCAGTTCCTGCATCAGTGGTTTCACAGTCCTAAACAGCACCCAGTATGGCTTCATCAATGAACAAGTCAAGTGTCAGTAAAGGCACAGAAAAACAACAGCAAGTTGAAAGTGACAATAGTGAAGAAGAAGAGGAAGGGGATGATTTCTGGAGCTTGTTCATCAGACATGCAGTTGAACACATCCACAATAAAAGAGTAGCAGATGGGAAAACTGGGTATATATCCATAGTGCATGCTGCTGAAAACTTCCTTGGCAGCACACTGTTTGACTGCTTGCTCAAAACAATGGCAGAAAGATATTACTGGATGGAGAAAATAATGACAGCATCATATGAAGATAACCTCATGCAACAAATACAGGCCAAGGTGTCCAAACTTGAAGGAGAACTGGACGATGATGAAAGCGAAGAGATAAAGCAAGGAATAATTGATACAGCTTGGGATAAATACAAATTTTTAATCAGAAGAAAAGTACAACAGAATTTGGGAGAACTGGAACCATTGGTTGCTGTTAACTCTGATGATGAAGAAGAAGAAGAAGATGAGGAACAAAATGAAGACATGATCATTGCTGAATGACTGCACACAAAATAAATAACCTGCAATACATACATATTTGTCTTGTTTTGTCTGTAGCCCAACTTGTGTGATAATAACCTTTGTCTGCATCCAGAAAAGTTTTAGCATAAAATAAAAGGTTAGCCTATTGGTTAACGAAAGTTAAAGGGGAACTTTGCGCGGAAAATTTGGGGTAAGCCTGCACGGATCATTCGATAGAGCATAAAAAATGCTGCAAAACGCACCAAGTCCCATCCCTCTATGTTGCGTCGTTCTTGAGTTACAGGCAAATACTGATCTGTGAACGGGAAACTCAGCTTGAGAGCATGTAGCTCGCTAACCATTGCACCAATCGGAATAATTTTGCTACCACCATGTGCTCCGTTTGGCGTTCTACCTTTTTGTTGTATAAAGCTAAGCTGTATCTTCACTGCCTGTGGCGTGGGAAGCCAAAAAACAGGTGTCCTTGCGCAGTTTAGCACATATTTTGTCCATGTGTGAAATATGTGCTAAACTACGCAAGGACACCTGTTTTTTGGCTTCCCACGCCACAGGCAGTGAAGATACAGCTAAGCTTTATACAACAAAAAGGTAGAATGCCAAACGGAGCACACGGTGGTAGCAAAATTATTCCGATCGGTGCAATGGTTAGCGAGCTACATGCTCTCAAGCTGAGTTTCCCGTTCACAGATCAGTATTTGCCTGTAACTCAAGAACGACGCAACGTAGAGGGATGGGACTTGGTGCGTTTTGCAGCATTTTTTATGCTCTATCGAATGATCCGTGCAGGCTTACCTCGAATTTTCCGCCCAAAGTTCCCCTTTAACAGCACAAAGATGCAGAAAACGCACTATGTATGTACCCTATCTTGGTCAGTATGCATGCATGCATTGCATAATACATTCAGTTTGGTGGTACACTCCCAGTTAGCCTTGGTTAACAAGAATTGCCTGTACAAGAAAGAAACAGAGGAAGTACACAATGTAGCATTTGTATTTTGTATGCAATGCATATTGGGTTGGGGGCGCGCACAAAAGGTGCTGCTATGTGCTGTGCTGCTAACTCTATTCATTGTACATCTGTGATTTGTGGGGGCGCGCACACCTACCCAGCAAACAGTATCTATCTGTGCATGGTGTGTATGCAGTGCACAAAAAATATTGTGCACATACGTACATAAAATGTACAGGGAAAAAGCGTTTGCTTTTTATACCACTTTTGGCTATTTTACTGCTGATGCTGCTATGGCCTAATGGTCTAAGGTGCGCACTCTTGAATCTAAAGGATCCAAGCTCGAGCCCCACACTGGCCCACAGATTGAAGATGACAACAGAATCAGTGCGGACCAGAAAATCGTCAAAATCTGGCGCGAAAAAATTCAAAAACATGCTTGAGAACAGAGACGGACAAAAGTGGCGGGCCAGAAAATCGTCAAATTGCAGACAAAAGTGGCGGACCAGAAATCAAACAAAGATGACGACGAACAAAGTGACGGACCAGAAATCAAGCAAAGACGATGGCGAACAAAGTGGTGGGCCAGAAAAAACGTCAAATTGCAGACAAAAGTGGCAGACCAGAAATCAAGCAAAGACAATGGCGAACAAAGTGGTGGACCAGAAAATCGTCTCAAATTCAAATGGACAGGACCTTGAAAAGATGCAGCGTGAAAAAGCAGAGCAAATTTGCACAGCATACTCAAAGAACTCAGCAGAGCACTGACACAAAGACTGTACAGAAGTGCACAGAAGACTCTGGCTATAAAACCCAGTGCAAGCAGAAATAACTCAGTCAGTCATCTGTAGGTAGGTCCTGGGAGGTTGGTCATC